>ML102366.1:30263-135336 GCA_003697995.1 Taxidea taxus jeffersonii | reverse complement strand
CTATATGTGGAAAACCCAAAAGGCTCCACTCCAAAACTGCTAGAGCTTGTACAGGAATTCAGTAAAGTGTCAGGATATAAAATCAATGCACAGAAATCAGTTGCATTTCTTTACACCAACAACAAGACAGAAGAAAGAGAAATTAAGGAGTCAATCCCATTTACAATTACACCCAAAACCATAAGATACCTAGGAATAAACCTAACGAAAGAGGCAAAGAATCTATACTCAGAGAACTATAAAGTACTCATGAAAGAAATTGAGGAAGACACAAAGAAATGGAAAAATGTTCCATGCTCATGGATTGGAAGAATAAATATTGTGAAAATGTCTATGCTACCTAAAGCTATCGACACATTTAATGCAATGCCTATCAAAATTCCATCCAATTTTTTCAAAGAAATGGAACAAATAATCCTAAAATTTATATGGAACCAGAAAAGACCTCGAATAGCCAAAGGAATATTGAAAAAGAAAGCCAAAGTTGGTGGCATCACAATTCCCGACTTCAAGCTCTACTACAAAGCTGTCATCATCAAGACAGTATGGTACCAGCACAAAAACAGACACATAGATCAATGGAACAGAATAGAGAGCCCAGAAATAGACCCTCAACTCTATGGTCAACTAATCCTCGACAAAGCAGGAAATTATCCAATGGAAAAAAGACAGCCTCTTCAACAAATGGTGTTGGGAAAATTGGACAGCCACATGCAGAAAAATGAAATTGGACCATTTCCTTACACCACACATGAAAATAGACTCAAAATGGATGAAGGACCTCAACGTGAGAAAGGAATCCATCAAAATCCTTGAAGAGAACACAGGCAGCAATCTCTTCGACCTCAGCCGCAGCAACTTCTTCCTAGGAACAACACCAAAGGCAAGGGAAGCAAGGGAAAAAATGAACTATTGGGACTTCATCCAGATCAAAAGCTTTTGCACAGCAAAGGAAACAGTCAACAAAACCAAAAGACAAGTGACAGAGTGGGAGAAGATATTTGCAAATGACAAATCCAAAATCTATAAAGAGCTTAGCAAACTCAACACCCAAAGAACAAATGATCCAATCAAGAAATGGGCAGCAGAGGACATGAACAGACATTTCTTTTTTTTTTTTTTTCACTGCAAAGAAGACATCCAGATGGCCAACAGACATATGAAAAAGTGCTCCACATCACTGGGCATCAGGGAAATACAAATCAAAACCACAATGAGATACCACCTCACACCAGTCAGAATGGCTAAAATGAACAAGTCAGGAAATGACAGATGCTGGCGAGGATGTGGTGAAAGGGGAACCCTCCTACACTGTTGGTGGGAATGCAGGCTGGTGCAACCACTCTGGAAAACAGCATGGAGGTTCCTCAAAAAGTTGAAAATAGAGCTTCCTTAAGACCCAGCAATTGCACTACTGGGTATTTACCCTAAAGATACAAACGTAGTGATCCAAAGGGGCACGTGTACCTGAATGTTTATAGCAGCAATGTCCACAATAGCCAAGTTATGGAAAGAACCTAGATGTCCATCAACAGATGAATGGATAAAGAAGAAGTGGTATATATATACGATGGAATACTATGCAGCCATCAAAAGAAATGAAATCTTACCATTTGCGACGACATGGATGGAACTAGAGCGTATTATGCTTAGCGAAATAAGTTAACTGGAGAAAGACAACTATCACATGATCTCCCTGATATGAGGAAGTGTAGATGCAATGGGGGTGGGGGTTAAGGTGGTAGGAAAAGAAAAAATGAAACAAGATGGGATCGGGAGGGAGACAAACCAAAAGAGACTCTTAATGTCATGAAATAAACTGAGGGGGGTGGGAGGGAGAGGGGTTGGGAGAGGGTGGTGGGGTTATATTATATGTTTAAATAAAAAAGCTTAAATTAAAAAAAAAAAAAGAAGTTTACTCTAAGACAAAAAAAAACTTATCAGGGTAAAAATGAATGTCTAGAAACAGAAACCAAAAACAGTGTTGGTCCCGTTTTACTGTAAACCACACTAATATCTACACGTTTATGTTATTTTGTTTGTGTTGATGCGCTCACACAGAAAGCCTCATGAGCCTTCGGATAGATGTTTCAGTGTTCAGTAAGGACAGGCTTTGTTGGTTCTCATTCAAGGAGCTAGGTGAATTTAATAAGGGCTTCTATGTGCATTATAACATTCTATAGGCCAATGGAAGGAACAAAGACACAGCGAAATGTTCACACCAGTGGGATAACAAAATGTTCCCCCCTTGCCCTGTGGAGAGGGAGGTTGGCAGCTTTAGAAACATGACTTGGTTGTACAAACCATACATGTTGGCTGGAGAAGGTAGCACTGCCAGGTATGAGGGGTTGAACTGGGGTGGGATAGGCCAGACCAGGACCCCACCTACTCCCTCTTTCAGTGGTGTTCGTCTCATTCCAAGTATGGTGCATTTTCTTTTAAAGATTTTATTTGTTTATTTATTTGTCAGAGAGAGAGAGAGAGAGCGCACAAGCAGGCAGAGTAACAGGCAGAAGCAAAGAGAGAAGCAGGCTCTCTGCTGAGCAAGCAGCCTGATGCGGAACTCGATCCCAGGACTCTAAGATCATGACCCGAGCTGAAGGCAGCGGCTTAACTGACTGAGCCATCCAGGCATCCCAGGTATAATGTAGTTTAACAGATCCCGCTTACAGCAGGATAATGGGATCCTAGCAGACTGAGTAGTTCCCCTTCACCCAGGGATACAAAATAACTCACCCACCCTGGTGGGGCATCCCAAAAGCAAATTCCAGTAGATAAGTCCTTTTCCAGGTGTGTTGGAGCATGGTGTTCCCAGCAGCATAGCACACTAATCCTCGGTGAAGCAGGGAAGCTGCTGTCTCTCGTGAATTCCATACCTTCACAATATTAGGTGCCCCAGCCTGGGTCCCTAGTATGGGACAGTAAGCCCTACAGGTTGGTAATTTAAATGTACTAAATCCTAGGACAGTACTTTAGTCCACCCAGCCAATGTGGTTTCACCTATTAACAATTTGGTGCCTTAATATGCCCTTTTCCTTTGTGGGTTGTGGCTTTGTGGCTTGTGGGTTATAGGGAATACGAAACCTCCATTCAATACCTAACTGTTGAAATGTGACCCCAATCTCTATCTCTTCCATGAGGATATCCATGCACAGTACCCAGTTTTTCTAATCCCCTGACGATGACAGCTTGGTGTGCATGGCAGCAGGGAAAGTTCCGGTTAGAGCGGACACAGTGTCTGCACAAACCAAAGTTGTTTAGAACACTCATTGAGTGGGAGGATGCCAATATAATCAACTTACCAGTCTGTCACCGGCTGGGAACTCTTCTCCTTTTGTAAAATTTTACTGGGAAAGATATTTGGTGTGATTTCAATCATCTTAAATTTACCAACACTTACTTGTGATGTGTGACCTACTCTGGAAAGTGTTCCATGTACTATTGAGAAGAATGTGTCTATGTTGCCATTGGATGGAATGTTCTGCATATATTTTTAGGCCCGTTTTTTCTAAAATACCGTTCAAATCCATTGTTTTCTTATTGACTTTTTTGTCTAGGTAATTTATCCATTGTTCGAATCCCTACTATGATTGTATTGTTGTCCCTTTAAATCTGTATGTGCTTAAATATTTAGGTGCTCTGATGTCAGGCACATATATATTTCTATTATTATTGCCTCTTGATGAATTCACCCCTTCTCATTTATGATGACCTTCTCTGTTTCCTATTACAGTTTTTGCTAGTAGTCTATTTTGTCTGGTATAAGTGTAGCTACCCTGCTTTCTTTTGGTTTCCATGTGCATGGAATACCTTTTTCCATCCCTTCACACTCAGCCTATATTTATATCCTCAAAACTGAAGTGAGTTTCTTGTAGGCAGAATACAGTTGGGCCTTGTTTTTTTTTAATTTATTATTTTTTAAAGCCGGGGCACCTGGGTGGCTCAATGGATTAATTTATTATTTTTTTATGAACATATAATGTATTATTAGCCCCAGGGGTACAGGTCTGTGAATCGCCAGGTTTACACACTTCACAGCACTCACCATAGCACATACCTTCCCCAGTGTCCATAACCCCACCACCCTCTCCCTCCCCCCTCCCCCCAGCAATCCTCAGTTTGTTTTGTGAGATTAAGAGTCTCTTGTGGTTTGTCTCCCTCCCGATCCCATCTTGTTTCATTTATTCCTTCCTACCCCCCAAACCCCCATGTTGCCTTTCAACTTCCTCATATTAGGGAGATCATATGATAATTGTCTTTCTCTGACTGGCTCATTTCGCTAAGCATAATACCCTCTAGTTCCATCCACGTCGTCACAAATGGCAAGATTTCATTTCTTTTGATGGCTGCATAGTATTACATAGTATATATATCTCACATCTTCTTTATCTATTCATCTGTTGATGAACATCTAGGTTCTTTCCATAGTTTGGCTGTTGTAGACTTTGCTGCTATAAATATTCGGGTTCACGTGCCCCTTCAGGTCATTACTGGGTAAATACCCAGTAGTGGGATTGCTGGGTCATAGGGTAGCTCTATTTTCAACTTTTTTTACTTTTTTTTTCAGATTTTATTTATTTATTTGACAGATAGAGATAACAAGTAGGCAGAGAAGCAGGCAGAGAGAGAGAGAGGAGGAAGCAGGCTCCCTGCCAAGCAGAGAGCCTGATGTGGGGCTCCATCCCAGGACCCTGGGATAATGACCTAAGCCGAAAGCAGAGGCTTTAACCCACTGAGCCAACCAGGCGCCCCTATTTTCAAATTTTTGAGGATCCTCCATGCTGTTTTCCAGAGTGGTTGCACCAGCTTGCATTCCCACCAACAGTGTAGAAGGGTTCCCCTTTCTTTGCATCCTTGTCGACATCTGTCATTTCCCAACTTGTTAATTTTAGCCAGTCTGACTGGTGTGAGGTGGTATCTCACTGCAGTTTTGATTTGTATTTCCCTGATGCCAAGTGATGTGGAGCACTTTCTCATGTGTCTGTTGGCCATCTGAATGTCTTCTTTGCAGAAATGTCTGTTCTTATGCTCTGCCCATTTTTTATTGGATTATTTGTTCTTTGGATGTTGAGTTTGATAAGTTCCTTATAGATTTTGGATACTAGCCCTTTATCTGATATGTTGTTTGCAAATATCTTCTCCCATTCTGTCACTTGTCTTTTGGTTTTGTTAACTGTTTCCTTCACTGTGCAAAAGCTTTTGATTTTGATGAAGTCCCAATAGTTCATTTTTTCCCTTGCTTCCCTTGCCTTTGGTGATGTTCCTAGGAAGAAGTTGCTATGGCTGAGGTCGAAGAGGTTGCTGCCTGTGTTCTCCTCAAGGATTTTGATGGATTCCTGTCTCACAGTGAGGTCCTTCATCCATTTTGAGTCTATCTTCGTGTGTGGTGTAAGGAAATGGTCTAGTTTCATTCTTCTGCATGTGGCTATCCAATCTTTCCAACACCATTTGTTGAAGAGACTGTCTTTTTTCCATTGGACATTCTTTCCTGCTTTGTCGAAGATTAGTTGACCATAGAGTTGAGGGTCTATTTCTGGGCTCTCTATTCTGTTCCATTGATCTATGTGTCTGTTTTTGTGCCAGTACCATACTGTCTTGATGATTAGGCCTTGTTTTCTAATCCATCCAGCCACTCTGCTGGGCTGAGTCTGCTACTGAAACTTTCTATTGAATTCTTCAGCGTAGTCATTGTGTTCAGTAACTTTACTATTTCTGTTTGTTTTTAATGGTTTCTATTTTTTTTCTTGGACTTTTGTTCATGTGTTGTTTTTCTAATTTAGTTTAACTGTTTATCTGTGTTTTCTTGTGGTTCATGAATTTCTTTAAGAAGCTTTCTCTGGGGGGGGGGGGAGGAGTCAAGATGGCGGAGAAGTAGGAGGCTGAGACGACATCAGGCAGCAGGAGATCAGCTAGATAGCCTATCAAACCATTCCGAACACCTACAAATCCAACAGGAGATCGAAGAGAAGAAAAACAACAATTCTAGAAACAGAAAATCGACCACTTTCTGAAAGGTAGGACAAGCGGGAACCAACGCGACGGGAAGATAGACCCCAGGGGGAGGGGCCGGCTCCTGGCAAGCGGCGGAGCACAAAATCAGAACTTTTAAAAGTCGGCTCCACGGAGGGACATCACTCCAGAGGCTAAACTGGGGTGAAGACCTCACGGGGACAACGTGGACTCAGGACCCACGGGGTCACAGAAGGATCGGGGGTGTCTGAGTGTCGCAGAGCTCACAGGTATTAGAGCGGGGAAGCCGGCTGCAGAGACAGAGCTGAGGTTTCCTAGTGGTCTGTGACACGGACCGGAGCTCTGTAGCACTGGCCAGTGCTCTGTGCAAGGGGTCCCCACAAGATCCGGGGAGACTCCGACCCGGGAGAGCTCAGGGATCTATGGGGTTCGGAGACTCCAGGTGGGACTCTGCCAGAGACAGAGACGCTTGGTCACAGGCTGGGTGAGCTCGGAGCACTCCCAGAAGACAGTGAGACTGGACTGCTTCCGCACGATTTTCTCTGAGCGCGGTCTGCGGGCGCGAGCGGTCTGCGGGCGGGCGCCCGCGGTCTCCGGCGCAAATGTGGGCTAGGGAGACCGGAGGGATTAAACGCTTTTCTCTGAAGGTGCACTGAAGACTGGGGCCCCTAGCTCTCGGCTCCTCTGAACCGGAGATTGGGAGGCCGCCATTGTCATTCCCGTCCTCCGGAACTCTACGGAAAGCGTTCAGGGAACAAAAGCTCCCGAAAGCGAACCTGAGAGGATTACTTAGCCCGGCCCCTGGTAAGGGCGGTGCAACTCCGCCTGGGGCAAAGACACCTGAGAATCACTACAACAGGCCCCTCCCCCAGAAGATCAAAGAAATACAGCAGACCAAGTTCACTTAACAAGGAGAACAGCGGATTCTTATCTGGACAAAATGACAAGGCAGAAAAACTCACCACAAAAAAAAAGAGCAGGAGACAGGACCGAAGGCTAGGGACCTAATCAATACAGACATTGGTAATATGTCAGATCTGGAATTCAGGATGACGATTCTCAAGGTTCTAGCCGGGCTCGAAAAAGGCATGGAAGATATTAGAGAAACCCTGTCAGGAGAAATAAAAACCCTTTCTGGAGAAATAAAAGAACTAAAGTCTAATCAAGTTGAAATAAAAAAAGCTATTAATGAGGTGCAATCAAAAATGGAGGCTCTTACTGCTAGGATAAATGAGGCAGAAGACAGAATTAGTGATATAGAAGACCAACTGACAGAGAATAAAGAAGCTGAGCAAAAGAGAGACAAACAACTACTGGACCACGAGGGGAGAATTCGAGAGATAAGTGATGCCATAAGACGAAACAACATTAGAATAATTGGGATTCCAGAAGAAGAAGAAAGAGAAATAGGAGCAGAAGGTATACTGGAGAGGATTATTGTAGAGAATTTCCCTAATATAGCAAGGGGAACAAGCATCAAAATCCAGGAGGCGCAGAGAACACCTCTCAAAATCAGTAGGAACCGACCCACACCCCGCCATCTAATAGTAAAATTTACAAGTCTTAGCGACAAAGAGAAAATCCTGAAAGCAGCACGGGACAAGAAGTCTGTAACATGCAATGGTAAAAATATTAGATTGGCAGCAGACTTATCCACAGAGACCTGGGAGGCCAGAAAGAACTGGCATGATATATTCAGAGCACTAAACGAGAAAAACATGCAGCCAAGAATACTTTATCCAGCTAGGTTATCATTGAAAATAGAAGGAGAGATTAAAAGCTTCCAGGACAAACAAAAACTGAAAGAGTTTGTAAACACCAAACCAGCTCTACAGGAAATATTGAAAGGGGTCCTCTAAGCAAAGAGAGACCCTAAAAGTATTACCAGAAAGGAACAGAGACATTATACAGTAACAATCACCATACAGGCAATACAATGGCACTAAACTCATATCTCTCAATAGTTACCCTGAATGTAAATGGGCTAAATGCCCCAATCAAAAGACACAGGGTTTCAGAATGGATAAAAAAACAAAACCCATCCATATGCTGCCTACAAGAAACTCATCTTAGACCTGAAGACACCTCCAGATTGAAAGTGAGGGGGTGGAAAACAATTTACCATGCTAATGGACATCAGAAGAAAGCTGGGGTGGCAATCCTTATATCAGATCAATTAGATTTTAAGCCAAAGACTATAATAAGAGATGAGGAAGGACACTTCATCATACTCAAAGGGTCTGTCCAACAAGAAGATCTAACAATTTTAAATATCTATGCCCCTAACATGGGAGCAGCCAACTATATAAACCAATTAATAACAAAATCAAAGAAACACATTGACAAGAATACAATAATAGTTGGAGACTTTAACACACCCCTCACTGAAATGGACAGATCATCCAAGCAAAAGATCAACAAGGAAATAAAGGTCTTAAATGACACACTGGACGAGATGGACATCACAGATATATTCAGAACATTCTACCCCAAAGCAACAGAATACACATTCTTCTCTAGTGCCCATGGAACATTCTCCAGAATAGATCACATCCTGGGTCATAAATCAGGTCTCAACAGGTATCAAAAGATTGGGATCATTCCCTGCATATTTTCAGACCACAATGCTCTGAAGCTAGAACTCAATCACAAGAGGAAATGTGGAAAGAGCACAAATACATGGAGGCTCAACAGCATCCTTCTAAAAAATGAATGGGTCAACCAGGAAATTAAAGAAGAATTGAAAAAAACCATGGAAACAAATGATAATGAAAACACAACGGTCCAAAATCTGTGGGACACAGCAAAGGCAGTCCTGAGAGGAAAATATATAGCGATACAAGCCTATCTCAAGAAACAGGAAAGGTCTCAAATACACAACCTAACCCTACACCTCAAGGAACTCGAGAGAGAACAACAAAGAAAGCCTAAACCCAGCAGGAGAAGAGAAATAATAAAGATCAAAGCAGAAATCAATGAAATAGAAACCAAAAAAACAATAGAACAAATCAATGAAACTAGGAGCTGGTTCTTTGAAAGAATTAATAAGATTGATAAACCCCTGGCCAGACTTATCCAAAAGAAAAGAGAAAGGACCCAAATAAATAAAATCATGAATGAAAGAGGAGAGATCACAACCAACACCAAAGAAATACAAACAATCATAAGAACATATTATGAACAACTCTATGCCAACAAATTTGACAATCTGGAAGAAATGGATGCTTTCCTAGAGACATATAAACTGCCAAAACTGAACCAGGAAGAAATAGAAAACCTGAATAGGCCCATAACCAGTAAGGAGATTGAAACAGTCATCAAAAATCTCCAAACAAACAAAAGCCCAGGGCCAGATGGCTTCCCAGGGGAATTCTACCAAACATTTAAAGAAGAATTAATTCCTATTCTCCTGAAACTGTTCCAAAAAATAGAAATGGAAGGAAAACTTCCAAACTCATTTTATGAGGCCAGCATCACCTTGATCCCCAAACCAGACAAGGATCCCATCAAAAAAGAGAATTACAGACCAATATCCTTGATGAACACAGATGCGAAAATTCTCACCAAAATACTAGCCAATAGGATCCAACAGTACATTAAAAGGATTATTCACCATGACCAAGTGGGATTTATTCCAGGGCAGCAGGGTTGGTTCAACATCCGCAAATCAATCAATGTGATACAGTACATTAACAAAAGAAAGAACAAGAACCATATGATACTCTCAATAGATGCTGAAAAAGCATTTGATAAAGTGCAACATCCCTTCCTAATCAAAACTCTTCAGAGTGTAGGGATAGAAGGCACATACCTCAATATTATCAAAGCCATCTATGAAAAACCCACGGCAAGTATCATTCTCAATGGAGAAAAACTGAGAGCTTTTCCGTTAAGGTCAGGAACACGGCAGGGATGTCCGCTATCACCACTGCTATTCAACATAGTACTAGAAGTCCTAGCCTCAGCAATCAGACAACAAAAAGAAATTAAAGGCAAAGAAGAAGTCAAACTATTGCTCTTTGCAGATGATATGATCCTATATGTGGAAAACCCAAAAGGCTCCACTCCAAAACTGCTAGAGCTTGTACAGGAATTCAGTAAAGTGTCAGGATATAAAATCAATGCACAGAAATCAGTTGCATTTCTTTACACCAACAACAAGACAGAAGAAAGAGAAATTAAGGAGTCAATCCCATTTACAATTACACCCAAAACCATAAGATACCTAGGAATAAACCTAACCAAAGAGGCAAAGAATCTATACTCAGAGAACTATAAAGTACTCATGAAAGAAATTGAGGAAGACACAAAGAAATGGAAAAATGTTCCATGCTCATGGATTGGAAGAATAAATATTGTGAAAATGTCTATGCTACCTAAAGCTATCGACACATTTAATGCAATGCCTATCAAAATTCCATCCAATTTTTTCAAAGAAATGGAACAAATAATCCTAAAATTTATATGGAACCAGAAAAGACCTCGAATAGCCAAAGGAATATTGAAAAAGAAAGCCAAAGTTGGTGGCATCACAATTCCAGACTTCAAGCTCTACTACAAAGCTGTCATCATCAAGACAGTATGGTACTGGCACAAAAACAGACACATAGATCAATGGAACAGAATAGAGAGCCCAGAAATAGACCCTCAACTCTATGGTCAACTAATCTTCGACAAAGCAGGAAAGAACCTCCAATGGAAAAAAGACAGCCTCTTCAACAAATGGTGTTGGGAAAATTGGACAGGCACATGCAGAAGAATGAAATTGGACCATTTCCTTACACCACACACGAAAATAGACTCAAAATGGATGAAGGACCTCAACGTGAGAAAGGAATCCATCAAAATCCTTGAGGAGAACACAGGCAGCAACCTCTTCGACCTCAGCCGCAGCAACTTCTTCCTAGGAACAACGCCAAAGGCAAGGGAAGCAAGGGAAAAAATGAACTATTGGGACTTCATCAAGATCAAAAGCTTTTGCACAGCAAAGGAAACAGTCAACAAAACCAAAAGACAACTGACAGAGTGGGAGAAGATATTTGCAAACGACATATCAGGTAAAGGGCTAGTATCCAAAATCTACAAAGAGCTTAGCAAACTCAACACCCAAAGAACAAATAATCCAATCAAGAAATGGGCAGAGGACATGAACAGACATTTCTGCAAAGAAGACATCCAGATGGCCAACAGACACATGAAAAAGTGCTCCACATCACTGGGCATCAGGGAAATACAAATCAAAACCACAATGAGATACCACCTCACACCAGTCAGAATGGCTAAAATGAACAAGTCAGGAAATGACAGATGCTGGCGAGTATGTGGAGAAAGGGGAACCCTCCTACACTGTTGGTGGGAATGCAAGCTGGTGCAACCACTCTGGAAAACAGCATGGAGGTTCCTCAAAAAATTGAAAATAGAGCTACCTTATGACCCAGCAATTGCACTACTGGGTATTTATCCTAAAGATACAAACGTAGTGATCCAAAGGGGCACGTGTACCCGAATGTTTATAGCAGCAATGTCCACAATCGCCAAGTTATGGAAAGAACCTAGATGTCCATCAACAGATGAATGGATAAAGAAGATGTGGTATATATATATGATGGAATACTATGCAGCCATCAAAAGAAATGAAATCTTACCATTTGCAACGACATGGATGGAACTAGAGCGTATTATGCTTAGCGAAATAAGTCAACTGGAGAAAGACAACTATCACATGATCTCCCTGATATGAGGAAGTGTAGATGCAACGGGGGTGGGGGTTAAGGTGGTAGGAAAAGAAAAAATGAAACAAGATGGGATCGGGAGGGAGACAAACCAAAAGAGACTCTTAATGTCATAAAACAAACTGAGGGGGGTGGGGGGAAGAGGGGTTGGGAGAGGGTGGTGGGGTTACATTATATGTTTAAATAAAGCTTAAATAAAGTTAAAAAAAAAAAAGAAGCTTTCTCTGGGGGTGCCTGGGTGGCTCAGTGGGTTAAAGCCTCTGCCTTTGGCTCAGGTCGTGATCCCAGGGTCCTGGGATGGACCCCCACATCGTGCTCTCTGCTCAGCAGGGAGCCTGCTTTCTCCTCTCCCTCTCTGCCTGCCTCTCTGCCTACTTGTAATCTCTGTCTGTCAAATAAATAAATAGAATCTTAAAAAGTAAAAAGAAGCTTTCTCTGAATTCTTTTAACTAGCTGGAATTTAAATAAAAACTTGGAAAAAATATAAGTAAATAAATTAATTCTCTGAATTCTTTGTAAGACGTTATAGATCTCTATATCTTTAGTTTCAGTCATTCAAGCTTTATTTATCCCCTATAAGGCAGCAGCTCCTCTTGTGAGAATTCCTAAAAAAATAGTTTTCATCAACTTTGGGTAATGCTTGTTGATATGAATATCTTCATAATAATAAGTGTTTTCGTAGGTAAAGGAACTCCTTATTGTTTTCCCATTACTTCTCATATATGCTCTATTTATAATAGTCACACACTAAAAATAATTCAGTGTCCAAAACACAGTAGAATAAATAAATAGTGATATAGTCTTGCATTAGAATATTAGATAGCAATTTTTTTTTAAAGTAGGCTCCACACCCAGCGTGGAGCCCAACATGGGGCTTGAACTCGTGACCCTGAACTCAAGACCTGAATTAAGATCAAGAGTCAGATGCTTAACCAACTAAGCCACCCGTGTGTCCCTGGAATATTAGATAGCAATTTCAAAGAAATACTGCTCATGGAACACCATGCCTGAATCTCACAAGTACACTATTTTGTAAAAGAAAAGAAACAAAAGAGAATTCTGACAATTCAAACAAGTCAAAACCAGGCAAAACTAATCTAGGATGATAAGAGGTCAATATAGTGATAGGCAGGGGAGGCAGGCATGAGAGAACATTTTGTGGCACAGAAAATATTCTTTATCTGGCATACCTATATGGGTATATAGTATGTAACAATTCTTGAGTTGTATACTTAATATTTGTGTTATTTACTCTATATAAATTTATCATTCTATAAAAAGTAAAAATTAACTAGTAAATTAACTAGTAAAAAATAAAATTAACTAGTAAAATATACTAGGCTTTTTAAATGAGCTGCGACTTTTCCCCATCTGTTTTCTGCTGCTTCTAATTTTTGGTATAAAATAGAAATTATCACTTAAGAGCTTGATGAAACTTACCAGTAAAACTATCTAGGCCTTTACTGTTAAATTCAATTTCCTTGTTTCTTCTTACGTTAATAGCAGCTTTATTTGTATATTTCATAAAGTTGTGGCTTATATAGCAGATTTCTTTCTCACTTAGGAATGATACTTTTGCTCCACATACAATCTCAAATTCAATTTTCTTGCTTCTTTTAAGATACAACTTTGTCTGGGGGTACCTGGCTGGCTCTGTCTGAGTATGTGTCTCTTGATCTCCGGGTTGTGAGTTTGAGCCCCACACGGGATGTAGAGATTTCTTAAATAAACAAAACATTAAAAAAAAAAAAAGATAGTATTTTGTCTTATAAGTAACATTGCTATTGAGAAGTTCAGAGTCAATCTGATTCTTGTTCCTTGGCAGATAATGTGCTCTTTCTTCTGGAAATTTTACTTTGGTATTTTTTAAATTTCTCTACAGTTTGGGTGTGAACGTTTTTCCTTATCTTACTTCAGTGGCAACCTATAAGTGCTTCCAAAATGAGACCTTACATATTCTTTGTATTCTGTGAAATTTCTACTGATAGAGTACTTCAGCTCTTTCCTTCCCTCTAGTTTTAGGTTTCTTACTTCTAGGACCCCTGTTAAGTATATGCTGGGGCTTTTCTTCTATCCCCTATATCCTTTAGCATTTTATATTTTCTATGCCCTTATTCATTTCTCGTGCCTTCTTGGAAATTTACTGAAATTGATATTTTAACTCAGTAATCTGTTCTTCACCTATAATTACCCTACTATTTATTTCTTTATTGTTTTCTTTAACTTCCTAGCTTAGGAGCACTTTTGTACGTCCCTAATAGTAGTCATGGGACAGTGAGCAGATTAGACCACTTCCACAGATTTCTGTGTCTGTGAAATTAAAACAAGTGATAAAATGAATTGTGGGAAATGCCCCCTGTATACACTCTCATCCCCTCCCTGGGCAGCTCTCCTCTGGGGTTGCAGGCATTGACTGCCCCTTGCCCAGTCCACTGCTCTCAGGTCATCAGTTTAATCTAGGTTTCCGTTTGCTCAGGGAATGGTCTCATTCTAATGTGGTTCATTCTTTGGATGCTTATTTCCCTTTTTTTTAAATTTTTATTATTTTTTTTATTTAAACATATAATGTAACCCCACCACCTTTTATTTATTGTTTCTCCCGAGTTGATTTTGAATTGGCAGCCCCTGTTTGTTTTATCATTTGGACAGTAATAGGATCCATGGTATATAAAACATATTGTCCCATTGAAGAAGAAATATTTTGAGAACATAGTACAAATATTTGTCATTTTTGAGCCAAACTACACAAAATATTGTTAATTAATAAGTCAAGTTGGGGCACCTGGGTGGCTGAGTCACTTAAGGCTCTGACTGGATTTCTGCTCAGGTCATGATCTCATGATTGTGAGATCGAGTTCTGTAACAGGCTCCACGCTGGTCATGGAGCCTGCTTAAGATTCTCTCTCCTCCACCCCCTGCTGCCCCTCCCCAACCACCACTCACACACATTCTCTGTCTCTTAAAAAAAGAAAAAAATGAGGTCAAATTTGATAATTATTTATATCTTTCACCAGGCTATCTTCCTTCCTCACTGCCCCCCTTAACACTAAATTTCAGCAAATGCTGATTACATAAGCTTTTGATAATAATGTTTTGGAGGAGGAAGAAGCAGCAAAATGTTATTTGGTGAAATGGGACAGAGAATGCGGGAATTCATAGTGCCTGACTGGACAAGGTTTAATTAACACATGCCTCTCTGGATGAGACTAGTTGAAAAGCAAAGAGGGAGAGTCTGGGAAATGGGGCCCCTGTAATGTTTCTGGGCTGAAAACAGCCAGATCCTCACTGAGGCTCAATGTACTCATCCAGGGAGTAAATGCTTGACTTAGAGAGACATTATCTGTAAAGATTACACACTCCACACACTCCCTGTCTGCACACCTGTCATGGGCACGGCTTGTTGTACTCACACCATACTCCCTATACCACTGTCCTGATTATTAAGCTTCACATTCCTTCTTGTTTTTTTTATTCCTGTGTTGTATTAAGAGCATTCAAAATAAAGGTAGAGGCAGAGTGTGGCTCCGGACCTTTTGCCACTAGAACGTCTGGTCCCCAGGTCCTCTCCTCCCACTTAGGTGTCTGGAGAAATCATTTCATTCGCCACCTCAACGTTTGCTGGCCAAACCCGACAAGAGAGAAGAGGCATAGGGAAGAAAGGAAGAAAACAAAGATGGAGAATTCAACAAAAGGACACTTTGAGTGAGTAGTACCTGGAAGGATGATAGCCCAAACACATTCAAAACCATTAGAAATACTAGAGACAGTATGCAGAGCTAATGATTCAAATCACTTCATCTCTTATTTTCCAAAGGCCTAGAGAACTTGGGCATGTTATATGTAGATGGTCTGTCTTTCCCCAGCAGATGTGTGAGCTCTAATGATTTTCTCAGGAACCTCAGGAGATGAGCAACTCTGACACTACTCTGTGTATCACATGTGATCCTATTGACTTTAACACGGCAGGGTCAGAAATAAAGGGACTTCATTCTTTTCCTCTTGATGGATGGGCACACATTCAGATGGAATTTGGGGATGAAACTCAGTACTTTTTCCTTGTAAGGGTTTATCATTTGACTTCCCAGTACTCCTAGCTTGACTCTAAGGGGTTATTTCATTTCTTCAAAACAAGTAATTCAGAGATAGTGGTGTAAAGAGTATACTACCTACAACAACTATTTTCCAAGACATCATGCACCTGTTGTCACATCCCCAAGCTATTGAAAAAGATCAGAAATTACATATTTCTTGGTGAATATTGGGAATGCCAGAGCTGGATTAGGGTCAGGTTTTGTGATGGTTGATTAGGTGTTGGGCCAGTCCGACTGCCTCAGCATGTTACAGCCATGGTGAATGTGGATAGTCTTCTCAATTCATATCCTAGAAGATACCCCACCTGTGGGGTAACTTGAACCAATTTATGTTTTCAAAGATCACCGTACTTGAGGACACAAGAAATAATATTTATTTTAATTAAATGTGTATGTGCTATACCCAGTAATTCAACCATGAAAAGGCATATTGTGTTTGGAAGCAAGTTGAAGTTTAAGTATCTTCACAGTCAAGGTCACAAAATTGACGTAAAAATATTCAGCTTCCGAGTGACTTTTGTACTTTACTATTCCAATTATGCTTCTGAGAAGTTTTTAGATTTATTTATTTTTACGAAGAAATTTCTGAAACACCCACACGAAATCAAATTCCAGAGTCCACAGGGGAGGGGCTGAAATTATGTAAGAAAAGATGATGTAATTAGGATGGAACATTTCTGGAATATTCACATGTTTTTATTATGATGTCATCTTGAGGAACAATACCTCAGATCTGGAGCTGGATTCAGCATCTCCCTCAGTCTGATCCTAGATCAGTCACCTGGGATTGATTTCACTCAGGAGAAAATGTATTTGAATTAAAGCAGCTAGGGTATGAATTCTATAAAAGCAGTTTGTCTTAAAGTCTCTAGATATTCACAAAGATTTCTTGATAACACAGAACTGGTCTGAAAGGACAATTTATGTGGAAATGGAACACAAGTTGGCACTATCCTATCTGGATAGAGATAGTGATAGGTTCTGGACCTCTAGACTGGACCAAAATGTAACAGGGAGTTTCAATACAGGCATATTTGTTCTTCAAATGTCATCGCAGTGGCTTTAAGCTCAGCATTTTCACATTGAAGCTCATCTTCATTCAGGAGTTTCTCCTTTCCCAGATAGTCACCCAATGAAGATTGTGAAAACCAACCTGCAAGAGCAAATTTAGGGCCTCATCATAATTATTTTAACTTGGAGACTAAACAGAGCCCCCTAGAGGGCATCAGAATGATGGGCAAGAAGAAAACAGCATCCCTGAGAACCCAGATTGAGGCAATTTCTGCACAATATAAAACACATCAGGGAAATCATCAGATACAGACTGTTTTCAGATCAGTGTCTAGGAAATATCTGTGATAGAGACTAAAGAACTCTGTCAGTAGACTCTTCTGTCTGAAGAGTCAGTCAGTATAAACTCAGTCGATATTAACCGCAGAGACAGGAACTGAAGAAAGGAATGGTAAGTATCCTACATTTCCCAATTAGATTGGGCTGAATCACAGGAATTTGGTGACAGCAAGGTACAACTTTATTACCACCTACCCCCGGAGTTCACTTAGGCACCAGATCCTGATTTCCCAAATGTCCATAAGGATAATCCCAATATTTTCTGAAAGTCCTCAGATGGGTATAGCTGTTTCAGCTTCTACTGTTTTTCTCCTCCCAAGGAACCCCACCACCTTCACGTTGGCTGTGGTAAAAGATGATCCCATTGGTACTACCAACTCTGAAATTGTGTGGTTCCAGCTTCATGGGCATGTAACTTCATGCTCAGAAAAGCCCAATGTTTGGACTGCTCTCACCATCTTCAAAGTCTTAATAATTTTTGAACAAGGAATCCCATATTTTCATTTCCCATTGGGCCTGAAAATTATGACACCAGTCCTGCCATGGGTCTTAAGGAAATAAAAAGGAGTAATTCCTGCCCTTCACCCAAAACCTGCCCCCATGAAAACATATAACTTATTAGAGTAATCATATTTGTAACCATAGACTATCAAAAGAGAGTCTACCATCAATGTTTTGATCTTTTAAAGACAATTTCACTTTGTCACATTTTGAATTACCCCCAAAAATATTTTGGTCATCTATTTGGTTGTTGAGATTGGGAAAATAGGATCACAGCATCAAAAAATACATGCGTGGTTGGAACTGCAGGAAAGTCTCTTTCATGGAATCCTATCTATTCCCATCCTCCCTAAAGATGCCAATTAATTGAAAAGCTAATTATGGCTCTAAATAATAAATATTCTTTTACTTGTCTATAAGGGACTACTTTTTTACTTGTCTGTGAGGGACTATTCTTTGGGTTATGTAATTTGTGGGGCTGGGAGCAAAACAAAATACCAATCCTCTTGCTCAAACACTATCAAGAAGTTCAAGATGGCAACAGGAGGGCAACAAACCAAGCAGGGAGCTGGGCAGTTGCACAGATCACATGCCCATGAAGGTGACCCAGAGCAGGTCCATCTCATCCATTCCACATAAATAAGTCTCGGGAAAAATTTCAGGCACAGAAAACCTTTCATTTTTGTGATTGTATTCTAGACCATCTGTCTCTTATCCTCTTAATAGCAGGCTAGGGCTTCTGGTGGAGCACATAGGTGGAGTGGACCTACCCCCAGGAATCAGGATAGGGTCATTCTGGATCTAAGAGTGACTTATACATGACTTTGAGACAGTCACATCTTATCTACTTTCAGTTACTTTATTTATATAGCAGTATTTGACTATACAATTCCTATGATCCTTTAAGTGCCAATAATCCAGAATCTATAATTAAAGGCATTCTGGATAATTAGTGGATCTACCATCTTAAAAATTTGGCAGCATTATTCCCATAAAACACCAGATATTCACCAAATCCCAATATATTTCATTAAAATGATATTTCTCAGTTGTCTCCCACCATGAGGTATTACAATGTTTTGTTGAACCAGATATCTTGGTTTGGGAAATACAGTCACATTACTGACATATGAATATATGCCTGAAACTATTACAGCAGCTATGTACACATAGCTCTGTAAGATCATGAGGCAGTTACTGAGGTGCTGAGGAAAAAGCACTTTAAACCAGCTGGGGAAACAGTCATTCAATTCTTTAGAGAATGTTCCCCAGGAAACCAGACTTCCCCTCTCAGAGGACTGAGGTTACAATCTCCCAAAGCTCTATTCCCTCTTCAGCGTCTCTTCCAAACAGACCTTCCTACCCTCACCCCAATCCCAAGACCAGATTGGCCTGCCTTGTCTACAGTATGTCGCAAACTAACTTTGTCTTCATACTCTTGGGTAAATGGTGGCAGCTTGGTCACAGGATTATCTGCCAGGTAAGAAACTTCCCAAGAATAGACATGAAAAGATAAATTTGCACCTGTGAAAACTAAGTAAGGTCTCAGAACCAAACCTCAAGCTTGAAATAATTTCTTTTCAGAGAGAAGACTTAGTATTCACTGAGGACCAGAGATTTTTGCTGATAGCCTTAGAGCATGGAGAAAGGTATTGTTCTGAGGAGGGATACAAGAATGCCATGTATAGATGCTGCACCCAAAGATCCTGTGAATCCCCCCAGATGGTGGTTTATGGTCATAACATGTTAGAGAGGGCAGGGACTTCTGCCCAAATCCAGCTGTTTCTCCTCCTTAGTTTCATGGTCTTTGATGTCCTCATGTGTAGCCTCACATAGATATTTACAAGCAGGCAATATTGATACAAAGGTTTGAGTCAGAAACTCATATAAAACCATCTTTGAAGTCTCTAAGTCTGCTCTCAGCTCATCAGAGTCCCTTCCCTTTTCATGCTTTATGGGCACATCCCAGTCCAGTCATAACTTGTGTCCCTATCCCTGGTACTGAACTCATTGCTGTCATATATGATACCATATTTCCTTGGCCCTCCTAGTCCAAGGTCATTGAAGCTTAGAGTCCAGAGCAGTACAGATATCATTTTCCAGAAAAGTGTAATAAGGACAAGAGGCAGCTTCAGTATCTCACATCACAATGGGTCCCTTCTTGTCCACTGCCCCAAGCTCTTCTCATCCTTATCTCCTTTTTAAAGCTTACCTCGGCACTTCATTTTCTTTCTGCATTGCTGAATCACCAGGAAAATGAGAAAAAGGAAGATGCAGGGTCCAAAGATGAAACTGAGGATACCTGTCACAAAGAAGATTCCAGGTCCAGGATCTGAGCCTGAATTGGACTCTGAAAAAAACATATCCTCAGGATGGGAAAGGACATAGGGAAATCCTGTCCCTACTGTCACCTGTTGAGTTTTCAGGAGGGTGAAGTCATAGCTGAGGCACAATGGGAGATTGTGAGAGCCTGGCAGGTACTGGCCCAGCCTTTGTCCTTCAGGAAAATCAACCCCATCCAATACTCCCCTGTGAAGTTACATGAGAGAATGCTAAGGAATCTCAGGGAGCTTCACACATTACCACAGATTCATATCACCTCACCTCACCAGGGATAGAGCTCACCATGTCAGAGCAGGGGGAGAGAAAGTTCAGAGCACTCTTGCTTAGAATGAGAATATTCCCAAAGCAAATAAGACCCACATGCATGGCAAGTAGTTTGTTTTCCCAAATTTTCTGTCCTAAGTCAACCCAAAGAAGGGAAATTTTTCCCAAAAAGAGACTCCGGATCCTTTTCTGAAGGGTTAAATTTCCTCAGGGCACATCTAATCTTCTCAAAAATGTGTGCACCAAAGAGAATTTTAGAATAGCTCTGTCACATCAGACAAAAAGAAGGGAACACTCCACCTCTGTGAATGAAGCAGATTCCCCTATTGTCTGGACAGTAAAGAAAGAGCTTAAGGTTGTCCAGTTATCACCAGGAAGACCACCCTCACTCCTTCACCTTGTTCCTGGGATGCCCTAGAATTCCTCTTTCCCAAAAGTACCTAGAGAAATCCATCAATTTAGGCACAGAGCCTCACCTGGTATAAGAACCCTTATAGTCCCACTGAGGCACTTTCTGAAAGAACATTTTTACATCCCCACCATGTTTCCTAAGGCTGCCATGACAAATTGCCACAAACTGGGTAACAACAGAAACTTACTCTCTCCCAGTTCTGGAGACTAGGAGTCCAAAATGAAGATGTCAGCAGGGCTATGTTCTCTCAGGAGGTATTAGGAGAAGATCCCGCCTTTCCTAGTTTCTTGTGGTTTTTGGCAATTTTTGACATTTTTTCGCTTGTAAATTCATCACTCCAATCCCAGCCTCCTTCATCACATGGCATTTTCCTTGTGTGCCTCTGATCTTTACACAGTGCTGTGACTACATGCCACTTTTCTTATAAGGGGACCAGTCATTGTATTACAGACCACCCTAATCCAACATGACCTCATCTTAACTCAATTACATCTACAAAGATGCTATTTCTAAATGAGGTGACATTCTGAAGTTTTGGCATGAATTTTGGGAGAATACTATTCAATCCACTATAGAGCTCATCCCAAAAATTGTCAAAACCAATTTTCTTTACAGAGTTTCATCTACAGCCCAGACATCTTCACTCTTCAGACAACCTCACTCCAGGATTCTCTTTGCCCATATGTTTTGTCTTACAGTGATAGCAAGCACTGGCTTGTGGGGAAGGATTGGCTAGCCTTGCACTGCACCTCAACCTGCCAGACATTTCCATTCCCCAGACCAAACACAGCCTCCCCAAATAACCAGAGCAGGTATATGCACACAATGGTAGAAAGTACAGAGGAGAAACCACATCTTCAGGAATCCACTGGTTTGCATGAACACATCCTAGATAGCATCATGAGTTGTATAATAAAACCAAACTGTCCAATCCTTTTTGGATTCCCAACATAATCAAAACCAGGGGCCTGTGATCTGCAGTGACCCACATCCCAGGGTATCAATATACTTTAGAGCTTACAGAAATGCACACATTAGTAAACCCTGAGCCAAGTCTTCTAATGCTTCATACCTGGTACCAAAAAAAGAACCAAGAACTAATACTTCAAATAGTCACTATGTTACAGGTTGAGTACCCCCAGAAAACAGGCTTGGGATGAAGATTTGAGAATAGGAAATTTATTGAGGAATATTCTCTTGGGAGATCAAGGGAGGCAGAACTATAATGTAGTCATGCAGAGGTTCAGTTGATATCACAGGGAGATGCCCTTCATTGTTGTCCCAAGTAGAGACAAAGGAACACATGCACTGAAGAGCCTCTGGATAAGGACTGTCACCAAGGAGGGGACAGCTACCAACACCTACAGCAACTAGGAAATGAGGGCCTTAGTCAGAAAGAGGGCCACACCACAGCTACCTTTGAACCTCTCCAGTTCATTTGCTTTAAGCATTAAGTATGCATTTTACATTAAGTTATGAGAGCTTATTCTTGTTGGATTCCTGTATGCTTCCTTTCCTGGGGTAATTTGCAAGAGGAGGATTAGTTAGGACAAGACACAGACCCCTACCACTACAAGTGGGTCTTGAGTCTACCACGATAAATCATTATCTCCCTTCTCTACCACTTTCTAGGTTTTCTTCATCCTTTGTTAGCAGCTCTGCTGGTCTAGGTAGCTTAGCTGGTGGGGTGATCTCCACCCTCATCCTGAGGGATCTAAAACCCTGGCCACCATGTACTTCTCAGACTGTGGCTGCTGCACTGGTATATTTTTTATCAAAATGAGTCAGGAGAGTACCAAGAGATACCCAAATATAGGTGCCAAGTATATTCTTGTCTCCACCTGTTGTGCAGCCATTCTCCTCTCCCTGATGATTGGGATCATTTACCCTAGTAATGAGGTAGTTTTTTTCTTACTTAATGGTAATTTGTCCTGAATATCCTGATGTGATTGGAAAGCAGTCATAGCTTAAAGTTTCACCAAGGGTGAAATCATTTTTCCTTCTAGGAACCAGAGCTTCTAAATCCACAAAGCCAAGACTTGGAAGATAGAATTCCAACCTCAAGGGGACCACTGGGAATGAAGGAAGCATTGCCACTCCTATTTCCACTAATTCTTGGATCCATGTATTCTTACCTGTTGGTTATATCATGGATAACCATATAATGGTAACTGATTTTGAGAATATGTATTGTAGTGTGGATGGTGGGCCCATTCTTGGAGGGTATCAACTTCAAGCTGGTTTCAGCTATACCTTCAATAGGCGTTTCCATCTCTCCCTCAGTGGATAGGTGATAGGGCCTTTGGATCCCACAGTCACATAACCCCTGCCAAGTCTCCTTTGCCATAAAATGAAACCCTTGATCTGAAGCATTGTGGTGCAAGATCTGACATTAATGAGTTAAACACTTTATAGGACCCCAAATAGTGATGCTGGCTGAAATCCTTCAGGATTTCTTGATACCCTAAATAGAAAAGGACATTACTAGAAAAGAACTGTAGGCCAATATGCCTGATGAATATAGATGTAAAATTCTCAACAAAATATTGGCAAACCAAATTCAGCAGCACATTAAAAGGATCATTCACCATGAACAAGGGGGATTTATCCTTGGGATGCAAGGGTGGTCAACACCCTCAAATCAGTATGAAGCATCACATTAATTGAATGATGGAAATGAATCATGATCATCTCAATAGATGCAGAAAAGGCATTTGACAAAATTTAACACCCATTCATAATAAAAATCTTTAACAAATGAAGCATAGAAAGAACATAGCTCAACATAATAAAAGCCATATATGACAAGCCCACAGCTAATATCATACTCAATGGTGAATCTCTAAGATCAGGAACAAGAGGGTGCCCACTCTCAACACTCCAATTCAACATAATATTGGAAGTCCTAGCTAGAGCAATCCAAGCATGAAAAGGATATAAAAGATACCCAAATCTGAAAGGAAAAAATTAAATTATCTCTTTTTGCAGATGACATGATTTTTATAAAGAAAATCTTAAAGACTCAACTGAAAAATGGTTACATCTAATCAATGAGTTCAGCAAAGTTGTAATATCCAAAATTAACAAGCAAAAACTCATAATCCCTATACACTAACAGTAATTTATTCTTTATTCTTAAAAAAATAAAGAAAGAAATGGATTCTATTTATTTTCTGTTTCTATTCTATTCTATTTTTCTCTTTACTCTGAAAACTATAGGACATTGATAAAAGAAATGAAGAAAACACAAACAATGAAAAGATCTGTGATCATGGACTGGAAGAATTAATGTTAAAATATTCATACTACTCAAAGCCGTCTCTCAATTAAACACAATCTTCATCAAAATCCCAATGGCATATTCACAGAAATAGAAAAAACAATCTTAAGACTCATGTGAAGCCACATGAGTCTTAAGACCCCAATAAAAAAACAATTATGAGAAAGAACAAAGCACATTACAGTTCCTTATTTCAAACTATGTTACAATAGCAATTTAAACAGTAGTAATAGTAATTTAAATGGTATGGTACTGTTATAAAAATAGACACAAGGGGCCCCTCGATGATTCAATAAGTTAAGCATCTGCCTTCAGCTCAGGTCATGATTCCAGGGTACTGCTCAGCATGGAGTCTGCTTTTCCTTCTCCCTCTGCTGCCCCTCCTTGTGCACTCTCTCTCTCTCTCTCTGGCTCAAGTTCTCTCTCTCTCTCTTTCTCAAATAAATAAAGAAAATCTTTGAAAAAAAATGGGCACACAGACCAATGGAACAGAATATAGAGCTGAGAAATATATTTCTACATACATGAGCAACTAATATTTGATAAGAGATCTAAGAATACTCAATGGGGAAAGGATTGTCTCTTCCACAGTGGTGCTGGGAATACTGGATACATGCAGAAAAGTGAATGGACCTCTCTCTTACATCAATCAAAAATTAACTCAAAATAAATTAAAAATTTTGACACAAGGCTGATAGAGTGAAACTTCTACGGGGGAAAAATGGGAAAGAAGTTCCTTGACATTGATCTTGGCAATGAATGATTTTTTGAAAATATGAACTCAAGGGGCACCTGGGTGGCTCAGTGGATTAAAGCCTCTGCCTTCAGCTCAGGCCATGATTCCAGGGTCCTGGGATCAAGCCCCGAAGGGGGTGGAGGGGTCTCTCTGCTCAGCAGGAGCCTGCTTCCTTCCTCTCTCTACCTGCCTCTCTGCCTACTTGTGATCTCTGTCTGTCAAATAAATAAATAAATAAAATCTTTAAAAAATATATGAACTCAAAAGCAAAAATCAACAAGTGAAACTACAGGGTAAGAAGGCATTATGCTAAGTGAGATAAGTCAGAGAGAAAGACAAATATTGAATGATATCACTTTATGTGGAGTTAAAAAAAAATTCCTATAAGCAGAGAATACAGTGGTGCCTACCAGGGGCTGTGAGCTGGGAGAATTGGGAAGATGTAATTTAAAAGTATAAACTTGCAACCAGCAGGTAAATCCTGGAGAACTCATGCACAGCATAGTGATTATATAACAAAACTGTGTTATAAACTTCAAAATTGCTAAGGATTAGATCTTAATTGTTTCCACCATAAAAAAGAAATGAAAATTATGTGATGTGATAGAGATGTCACCTAATGTTAAGATAGTGATCCTATTGCAATATATAAATGTAGCAAATCAACACATTGCATACCTTAAATGTACACAATATTATATGTCAATTATATCTCAAAAAATAACTTAAAAATGAAAGCATGGTGAGTTCTTGTTTTGTTGATAGCAAGGGTGTAATAAGAAAGTTGTATAAAACCGACTTCATTTCCAAACACCGTAATGACAGCCATCTGATTTATATGCTCAGAGACCTGGAAAGAATGTGAAAGTAGACTAACTGGTTTATATGAAAATGAACAGAAGAAGAGGAGAGGAGGCATAGGGATAGAAATGTTGAAAAGTGGACCTAAGAGTAGGAAGGCAAGTACTTTGTAACCACTGAAGACTAGATTGTTAGGAACAGAGTACCAAAGTGTAAAATAGAGATTCATTTTGTAACTGATTTGTAACTGTAGGCCCACCATGTCCTGGGGAACACAATTTATTCCTAGGTGACATGTCTACACTGGTCATGGTAGTATTGGGGGCAAAAAGTTCTCTGTGATTGATGGGAAGGAAAGACATACTTCATATTTGTTCTGCTCAGGTGCCCTGAATCTTTACATGGCTTTCACTTACCAAAGAGAAATGAGAGGAAAGCCCATGCCCAGACCAAATAATCATGTTCCTTTTTTGACCATGAATTTTTGTATCCTTCTAATCCCAATTTTTTACTCATCTTTTTGTTCTGTTGGATACTTCTCATTTCTTTGGAGCCACAATATGATGGTCATTTGACATTGGAGACCTAGGCTTAATTAAACCAAAAAAACACATTTTGGGGTGCCTGGGTGGCTCAGTGGGTTAAAGCCTCTACCTTCTGCTCAGGTCATGATCCCAGGATCCTGGGATCGAGTCCCGCATCGGGCTCTCTGCTCAGCATGGAGCCTGCTTCCCTTCCTCTCTCTGCCTGCCTCTCTGCCTCCTTGTGATCTCTGTCAAATAAATAAATAAAATCTTAAAAAAAAACACATCTTTTCTTGGGTCATATATGGTAGAACTGACCCCAAAACAATGCGTCTGTCAATTTCACCAGCTGAGCTGAACCAGCCATTGATTCAGACCCCTGGGATGGAGAAAAGAAAGAAATATATATTTTTGATAGAACTTTTCTGAGCAGCTTTGGAGACAAAATGATACCTAATGTTGGGAAACCTTGTGTCTCATATAAGGAGATATTTAAGATTCAGCATTCAATTGGTGCTTGTATTTCAGAAAGCTTTCTTTTTATATAGTCTGTGATGGAAGAGAAGATATTAAACAGGGCTTCTCTTGGTTTCCAGAAAATAGTGATATCAGGGTGGGACTGTATAATTCCCTTCCTGCTATAGTAGCTCCACTGAGGAACAGGAGGGCAGGAGAGTCCCTTGTATGGTTTGAAGAAGCTGAGGCTGTTACCTGAAGACATGAAGATCTGAACAACCATGAATGGAGTCTGCTTTCTCCAAGGACTTGCTTTTCTTCTCTTCAGTGTCCTCACTAGGACAAAGCTCAAGGTAAAGATAGCCTCACTTCTTAATATCAGCGGAGATATGGATTAGCTCAAAGACTCTGGGGAGATAACCCCTAGGATTGTAAATACAGTGCCTTTTATTGACCATTTGGTTCTGACCAAATGTGATCTTTAATGATGATGAATGTTGATTTTTCTTTTGTGAGGAAGGACTCTGTTTTTCAAGTTCAGCAGTGAGATGTTGCAGACATAGAAAGTTTGTTTTCTAAATCAACCTCAATCACCTAAAACTTCAGATCATTTCCAAGGGCTTCTCATACTGGATTATGGCTGAGAGACTGCATGGACTGGATCTCTGATCTGTCCTTTCTATACTCTATGCTACCCTTTAGACTATGGGCATGTGCATGAGAGAGGGGGTTGGGGAGTAGAGTGGAGGAATCAGGTGAAAGGGAGTCTTAAGAGTATGTGAAGGCCAAATGTGGTAGGCAGGAATATGTCTGCCTGATGAAAGTCAATTTTCTTAGATACAAGTCCATAGAACTCACATTCTCTAAGCCAGATTGCTGGATTTGGTGTGGAGGTAGTCGTGGTGATGATGATATGTGTGTATGTGTATATGGTAAGACAGATATGGAAATCTTTCTGCCTATAAAGGAAGTCCTTCCAATAGGAACTATAACTAAACTCCTAGATAACCCTGCATATAAGCCTGATTCTTACTTTCTTTTTCTTCCCCACAAACCTATAGTTCAGATGTTTTTCTGATTTACTGTGATCTTTCCCCGGCACTGGATTCTTTCAGAACTCTTCTCTTCCTGCCTGTGATGTTTTCTCTTCTTACCTCTTGGACTGATCATCCCCCAACCTAATTGTGCACCAGAGAAAAGTGATGCCGAATGCAGGTGTTCTTAGATGGACTGATATTAGCATAGAAGGCAGAAGAGGGATCTAGCCTTGGAGACTTCAGGATGTGCCTTTTTGGTCAGTTTTCCCCTGCCCTAGTGAGGTATACAAGCTTATTTTGTGACATACTAATGGATCTGCTCTTTAGGAAGAACCCTGTGCTTATTAATGTACTTTGGCAAATTTTCTCCCTTGTAGATTCCTCAGATCTTTTTTTTTTTTAAGATTTTATTTATTTATTTATTTATTTATTTGACAGAGAGAGATCACAAATAGGCAGAGAGGCAGACAGAGAGGGAGAGAAAGAGGGAAGCAGGCCTCCCACAGAGCAGAGAGCCCAATGCAGGACTCGATTCCAGGACCCCGGGCTCATGACCTGAGCCGAAGGCAGAGGCTTAACCCACTGAGCCAACCAGGCACCCTGATTCCTCAGATCTTATAAGAAATCTTGTCTCTGTTGGGCCCCTGACTCAGGAGAATGCAAGGTATCAGGGCTTAAGCTCCTGAAAGGAGAGCAATCGTGTCACATGGCTGGCAAACCAGGCCCAGGTGTGGAACTTGGTTCCTGGCTATTTTAGCAATGCTCCTCCTCTCTCTGACCTACAGATCCTCCTGTTTCAAACCCCTCCAACCATGAGCCTCTGTCTCTCTCAAATGGGAAATTCTATGCCTCCAACAGGAGCAAGAGGTTCCGCTCTTTTTCCTTGTCATATTTCTTGGAACTTCCAGTTGCTTGAGTTTGGGCCATATGCTTATGACAGTTGTCCTTTTTTAGACTTTGCAGCCTCTTAAGGGTAGAAGTAGAATCAAAATGAAATATAAAACTGATGCTCTGATTCCAGGTTGGTCTCTCCAGCTCTGACAACAATGAATAAATTTCTCATTAGGCTAAGATGAAATCACATTTCATCAACCAAGTGTATTTTTTTCTCAGAACTTTTTTAGAATCATGTGTTTAAAGAGTATGTTCACATATGAAAGCATTCAGTTCACTTGAGTTTTCCCCGTCTACTTGTGGAATTTCAACCTCATTATCATGATGTCAAAGAGTATCAACTGTTTCCCAAGCCCTGCCATACATTACAGAGTCCCTATAGTACAAGTCAGGATCTGCCAGCTCCCTTTAGATTCTTTCTGAACATACATCTCTGCTTTAATACAGGGGACATCTCAGTTTCATGTATGTGCACGCATACACCACACACACACACACACACACACACACACACTCATACTTGGATCGTAAAATTCCTGTATGACATTTTATGTGCACTTTCAAAATTAACAAGTATATTTTTTAAGATCCTTTCTGTCCTATTAGAACATCTATGTTATTTGTATGGTTGCCAGTACTTCCCTGTATTATTGAGTCATAACATTTATCTAATTCCATGTGTTGTATATTTATGTTTTCAATTACAATGCTATGAAAAGGTTTTATGAACCTAATACATTTGTTCTGCATTGACCTAATAGAGAAGTCATTATTATTTTCTCAACAGGACCATTCTGAAGGTCTCTGATATAAATTGCCTAATAGAGCATCAAAAACTTCAATCATGACAAATCCCTCTACCCACATCTATAAAACCTGATAGTTCCTGACTTATCTATCTATATTCCTTCTGGATCTCCTCTGCCTGGGTCTCTTCTTTGCCTTCTTGTTCCACTTGGATACAGGTCTGTGGGTCAGTGCCAATTTGTCCTTTATCTTTTTAAAGAAAGACATCAGTTGATATAATTCACTTAGAAGGCTTTATCATTGGACAGACAGGAAATGACAATGTCCTGAAGAAATAAGAAGTAATGGAGAGGAAAGATGGAATTTAAAAGGAGATGATAACTCACTAAATATGAGAGAAGAGTGAGAAGGAATCTGTATGGGCTTGAGTAATAAATAGGAAAAATAACCTAGGGAATAAGAGATGAAATAGGAAGAGATAGTTATGGAGAATTGGATTTTAAAAAGGTTTTTTTTGAGAGAGTGAGCAAACACATGAGCATGGTGGGCAGGGCAGGAGAGGGAGAGGAGAGAGAGAATCCTAAGCAGACTCTCCACACCAAGCTCAGGGCCAAACCCAAGACAGGGCTGGATCTCATAACTGTGGGATTATGACCCAAGTCAAAACCAAGAGTCAGACGCTTAACCAACTGAGCCATCCACATGCCCCAAATTGGATTTTTAATTGATCCATGAAAATTTCAGCAGGGTGAAGAAAGCTGTATCTACTCTCTCCCCTGCCCAATCTCCCATCCTCAACTTTTAAATTCCTACACATATCTGGTGTCTAGGGATTGCTTAAAAACAGATGATACCACATCTCAAAGAAGAGCATACATGAATGTTCAGGATTGGTTTTTTTCCCCATGAGTTCATCTTGGTAAGAATGAGGGTATGAATATGGACCAAGTTTAGAGTGCTTTGTCTAAGAAAGAGAGACTGGAACATTCATGAACCCAGGCAAACTAAGGCCTTGAGTAGCCCATAGGGGAGGTAAGAAAACAGCTTAGTATACTCATCTTGTATTTCTTTGGAGGGAAACTGAATTGAGATTAAAACTTGCTAAGTAATCAAGAAAGCAAAAAGTAATTTATTCAGAATATTTCGTTTTAAGTAATTTCATATAATACAATTATAAGTCAGCACTATTCTACTGAAATACAGGCAATTAGAATATCTGAGGCCTTAGCTCATTTTCAATTCAACATCATGAGAAAACCATAGTGGATGTTTGAGGGGCATTTAGTTCGACGTCATCATATCCAGGGTCCCCCTCTTCCCCCTGAAGCAGCCAGGGACTAGCTTCTTCTTTCCCAGGACCAGCTACCCCTCTAGAAAACTGTAGAGAAGAGCCTGGAACATTAAAGAGAAGTTTGATTAGGATTGGGACAATGCCTCATGGTGGAAGCAAGTCAAGTCATGATGACAAAGCATCAGGTAATGTTCAGGAAAGCTCAGACAATTTAATATAGTTACAGCAAAGATATATCAAGGTTATCCCATCAGGATCCAGTCCATGTGGGTCTCTGGAAACACTATTATCACAGGAGATCTATGGCCAACACAGGTGTTCTATAAAGACATGTTTCTCAGCAAAGAATGGCCCAAGACTGGTAAGAATCATAAGAAGGGACATGCAAGTGTGCCTGGGTGGCTCAGTGTGTTATAGCCTATGCCTTCAGCTCACCCAGGGCCCTGGGATCCATCCCCACATCAGGCTCTCTGCTCAGCAAGGAGCCTGCTTCCCTTCCTCTCTCTCTGCCTGCCTCTCTGCCTATGTGTGATCTCTCTCTCTCTCTCTGTCAAATAAATAATAAATAAAATCTTTAAAAAAAAAAAAAAAGAAGGGACATGCAAATTTCTCCTTCACAATTGACAGGTCCGAATTCAGAAACAGCAGGGTACGGGAGACCTGGAAAAATCTCAGGTCCTCACTGACAATCCCACTCTGCTCTTGATGGCCTTGACTTGTGTTCCTAAATGCCCCCCAAACAATCACAGCATCCTTCCATATTTGCCACATCCCCAGGGTCACACTGGCCCTCAGAGGGAGAAATACTCTTCTCTGGAGAATGAGTGTCCTCCTTTGACCACTGAAATGTCTGGAACAGACTGGCCCTGAACTGCCTACAAATTGAGACTCTATAATCCACCACCATGGCTTTAATTTTCAAGGCTATCATATATGATAGACTTTGTACATATTAGTGCTAACATGATTGCAGTGCCTCTCAAATGATCAAATGTCTCACAAATTCCAATATTGCAATATTTCTTAGGTCTCTGAATGCCTTTCAGAGATGGGACAACGCAAAAGTGTTATAAGAACAGTCATTCTATTTTTGGACTTGGTAAACTAACCTATGTCTTAATGCAAGCACCTCAAAGATGAAGTTATGCAGATACAGATACAGAGAATACAGAGTGATTCTCTCCCCCCGCCACACCGCCCCCAAGGAATGTGACAGCACGAAAGCAAGGAAGATGGTCAAAGGATATGAGATCATCTGAATTTTGAGTCTATAAAAAGAATCAGCAATGAGGAGCTCAAATTAACCCTTTCCAGGACAGAGACAAAAGATTACAAGAAATCAACTAACCCCACTCACCTGTCGGAGAGACCCTCACCACATTCTCCTCCCCTGGGGGCACTTCCCCCTCGTTCCTCCAGGAGGTAAAAGGAGCCTCAGGTACTGGGACCTCTTCAGCATTATCATAGTCCTCACTCGGGGCATCAGTCTTCTGATCTGGGGGTTTAGATGGAACCATAGTAAATGGGTTGGCCTAGATAATATCTAAAATCCCTTCTGCCACAGAGAATCTGATGGCTGCTAACCAGAGACGTTTTAAAAGGTCTTTTCCAAGGTCACGTATTTATTTATTTATTTTTATAAACATTTTTTTTTTGAAGTTTAAATAACTTTTTTTTTCTTAGGTGCCAACCAGCTGGGTTTTTTTTTTCTTTAAGCTTTTTTATTTAAACATATAATGTAACCCCACCACCCTCTCCCAACCCCTCTCCACCCTACCCCCCTCAGTTTGTTTTATGACATTAAGAGTCTCTTTTGGTTTGTCTCCCTCCCAATCCCATCTTGATTCATTTATTCTTTTCCTACCCCCTTAACTCCCACCCCCGTTGCATCTCCACTTCCTCATATCAGGGAGATCATATGACAGTTGTCTTTCTCCGATTGACTTATTTCGCTAAGCGTAATACGCTCTAGTTCCATCCACGTCATCGCAAATGGCAAGATTTCATTTCTTTTGATGGCTGCATAGTATTCCATTGTATATATATACCACTTCTTCTTTATCCATTCATCTGTTGATGGACATCTAGGTTCTTTCCATAACTTGGCGATTGTGGACATTGCTGCTATAAACATTCAGGTGCACGTGCCCCTTCGGATCACTCCGTTTGTATCTTTAGGGTAAATATCCAGTAGTGCAATTGCTGGGCCATAAGGTAGCTCTATTTTCAACTTTTTGAGGAACTTCCATGCTGTTTTCCAGAGTGGTTGCACCAGCTTGCATTCCCACCAACAGTGTAGGAGGGTTCCCCTTTCTCCACATACTCGCCAGCATCTGTCATTTCCTGACTTGTTCATTTTAGCCATTCTGACTGGTGTGAGGTGGTATCTCATTGTGGCTTTGGTTTGTATTTCCCTGATGCCCAGTGATGTGGAGCACTTTTTCATGTGTCTGTTGGCCATCTGGATGTCTTCTTTGCAGAAATGTCTGTTCATGTCCTCTGCCCATTTCTTGATTGGATTATTTGTTCTTTGGGTGTTGATTTGCTAAGCTCTTTTTAGATTTTGGATACTAGCCCTTTATTTGATATGTCATTTGCAAATATCTTCTCCCATTCTGTCAGTTGTCTTTTGGTTTTGTTGTCTCTTTCCTTTGCTGTGCAAAAGCTTTTGATCTTGATGAAGTCCCAATAGTTCATTTTTGCCCTTGATTCCCTTGCTTTTGGCGTTGTTCCTAGGAAGAAGTTGCTGTGGCTGATGTCAAAGAGGTTGCTGCCTGTGTTCTCCTCAAGGATTTTGATGGATTCCTTTCTCACGTTGAGGTCCTTCATCCATTTTGAGTCTATTTTCATGTGTGCTGTAAGGAAATGATCCAATTTCATTTTTCTGCATGTGGCTGTCCAATTTTCCAAACACCATTTGTTGAAGAGGCTGTCTTTTTTCCATTGGACATTCTTTCCTGCTTTGCTGAAGATTAGTTGACCATAGAGTTGAGGGTCTATTTCTGGGCTCTCTATTCTGTTCCATTGATCTATGTGTTTGTTTCTGTGCCAGTACCATACTGTCTTGATGATGACAGCTTTGTAATAGAGCTTGAAGTTCAGAATTGTGATGCCACCAACTTTGGCTTTCTTTTTCAATATTCCTTTGGCTATTCGAGGTCTTTTCTAGTTCCATATAAATTTTAGGATTATTTGTTCCATTTCTTTGAAAAAATTGGATGGAATTTTGATAGGCATTGCATTAAATGTGTAGATAGCTTTAGGTAGCATAGACATTTTCACAATATTTATTCTTCCAATCCATGGGCATGGAACATTTTTCCATTTCTTTGTGTCTTCCTCAATTTCTTTCATGAGTACTTTATAGTTCTCTGAGTATAGATTCTTTGCCTCTTTCGTTAGGTTTATTCCTAGGTATCTTATGGTTTTGGGTGTAATTGTAAATAGGATTGGCTCCTTAATTTCTCTTTCTTCTGTCTTGTGTAAAGAAATGCAACTGATTTCTGTGCATTGATTTTATATCCTGACACTTTACTGAATTCCTGTACAAGCTCTAGCAGTTTTGGAGTGGAGCCTTTTGGGTTTTCCACATATAGTATCATATCATCCACAAAGAGTAATAGTTTGACTTTTTCTTTGCCAATTTGGATGCCTTTAATTTCTTTTTGTTCTCTGATTGCTGAGGCTAGGACTTCCAGTACTATTTTGAATAGCAGTGGTGATAATGGACATCCCTGCTGTGCTCCTGACCTTAGCGGAAAAGCTCTCAGTTTTTCTCCATTGAGAATGATACTTGCAGTGGGTTTTTCATAGATGGCTTTGATAACATTGAGGTATGTGCCCTCTATCCCTACACTTTGAAGAGTTTTGATTAGGAAGGGATGCTGTACTTTGTCAAATGCTTTTTCAGCATCTATTGAGAGTATCATATGGTTCTTGTTCTTTTATTAATGTATTGTATCACATTGATTAATTTGCAGATGTTGAACCAAACTTGCAGCCCTGGAATAAATCCCACTTGGTCGTGGTGAATAATCCTTTTACTCTACTGTTGGATGCTATTGGTTAGTATTTTGGTGAGAATTTTCGCATCTATGTTCATCAAGGATATTGGTCTGTAATTCTCTTTTTTGATGGGATCCTTGTCTGGTTTGGGGATCAAGGTGATGCTGGCCTCATAAAATGAGTTTGGAAGTTTTCCTTCCATTTCTATTTTTTGGAACAGTTTCAGGAGAATAAGAATTAATTCTTCTTTCAATGATTGGTAGAATTCCCCTGGGAAGCCATCTGGCCCTGGGCTTTTGTTTGTTTGGAGATTTTTGATGACTGTTTCAATCTCCTTACTGGTGATGGGTCTGTTCAGGTTTTCTATTTCTTCCTGGTTCAGTTTTGGCAGTTTATATGTCTCTAGGAAAGCATCCATTTCTTCCAGATTGTCGAATTTGCTGGCGTATAGTTGCTCATAATATGTTCTTATGATTGTTTGTATTTCTTTGGTGTTGGTTGTGATCTCTCCTCTTTCATTCATGATTTTATTTGGGTCCTTTCTCTTTTCTTTTTGATAAGTCTGGCCAGGGGTTTATCAATCTTATTAATTCTTTCAAAGAACCAGCTCCTAGTTTCATTGATTTGTTCTATTGGTTTTTTTTATTTCTATTTCATTGATTTCTACTATAATCTTTATTATTTCTCTTCCCCTGCTGGGTTTAGGCTTTCTTTGTTGTTCTTTCTTGAGCTCCTTTAGGTATAGGGTTAGGTTGTATATTTGAGACCTTTCTTGTTTCTTGAGAAAGTCTTGTATCACTATATATTTTCCTCTCAGGACTGCCTTTGCTGTGTCCCACAGATTTTGAACCATTGTGTTTTCATTATCATTTGTTTCCATGAATTTTTTCAATTCTTCTTTAATTTCCTGGTTGACCCATTCATTCTTTAGAAGGATGCTGTTGAGTCTCCATGTATTTGGGTTCTTTCCAAATTTCCTCCAAGGTCATGTATTTCATTTTGATGAGTCCATAAACCAGAAAAATAATCCAACCCTGTCAGTATTTCCTGATTAAAACTACATATTTCAGAGAAACCCTTGCACCAGTGTGCCTTAGCAAAATATTTGGTCAGTTACACCTTCCAGGTGCTATTTTTCAAAACAATGTGTGTGTTGCAACTGAATGAGTATCATTCTGGACACAGCCCAGCCTCACCATGAGGCACATCAGAACAAGCATAGAAGAAGGAGAGAAGAGATCCCACTAATCCCAGTCAAAGGAAGACTGTCCCTCTTGAATCCCATCTCTATGAAAGGAAATCCACTGCCCCCAGTACCAAGCCAAGGAAGTTCACCCCCACTACCTGGAGCAGGTTGAAAGTCACTGTTGTCCTCACCATCCCCAGTGTAATATGGCAGTTTAGTCATGGAGTCATCTGACACAGCCCCTAATGTGGAGAAAAACACAAAATGAAAAATCATAAAGCAGACAGCACACACTCTCTCACACCCATGTGGTAAGGCTGAGAAGAAATGCTGGAGCACGTGTGGCTCCTGTGGTATAAAGAGAAGGCTCAGAGCTCACAGGAGCTCAGTGGAAACCCATCCATTGCCTTTGGAGGGGCTACTTCTGCAAACATGAGGGAGTATGGGGTCTGCAGAGAAGCCTTGGCTCACAGACAGTGGGGCTGGGGGAGAGGCTGACACCTAGAGGGCCCAGGAGGGCAAGGAAGGGATACACACCAGTGCTGCCCAGCAGATCTTCCTTCATTGTCACAAGATAGTCAATCTCCTCGTACACAGCCTCGTTGGGAACATCTTCGAAGCTGGGTAAGTCTGAGCAAACCACCAGCAAGTGAGAAATGTCCCCGAGTTCATCCCTGAACCAACAAGCGAATCATTTTCCCCAGCAGTCAACATGGAAAAAGCCTCAGGGCTGCCAGGACTCCCGTAGAGTCTCCTCAGACCCCATGTACCATGTCTGCACCTCTCTCCCTTGTCTGACCCTGCATCCACAGCTCAGCTCCTATTCTTTCTTGTCTCACAGAGAAGCCATGACTGACAAGCGTTCAATCCTAAGACAGCCCTTAGAGTTTCATGTGAGGCAGATGGAATTTTTCAAACACAGTTCCCCCCTCCCACCTGGCCCTGTCTCTGGCCTCCACACACTTTCCTTGTCACCCTGTACCCCTGCAGCCCACCTCTGCACTTTGTTCTCCATCTGTACATCTGAATCACCAGGATGATGAGGACCAGGAAGAGAAGGGCCCCCAGGATGAAGCAGAGCATCTCAGACAGGGAGAAGATGCCACGGACGAGATTTGGGCCTGGTCTAATCCCTAAGGAGAATAAAGCCAATAGGATTTGGAGAAGGGCAAGGGCCCAGGGAAACTCCTTTAACATTTCCAGCCTGGGCAAGTCCCAGCCTCAGACATAAGAGGATTGAGAGTGACCCTTGTGGACATTCCCCCAAACTTTATTCTGAGATAAACTGAATTCCACTCCACTGAGGTCCAACGGAGTGCTGGGCCAACTTACACAACTGTAGCCCCCTTTTTTCAGGCTTCTCCTGGGATAGGCATCTTGCTGCAGGGGAGTGACACTCAAGGGCAAGTGGGAAAACCTTAGACATGTGCACAGGAACCACACTCCCTTGGTCCAAGGGCAGTGGAAATTTGAAGGGAGTAAAGGGAAGTTCCCAAAGGAAAATGCCCTAAGACCTCCCCATCAGCAGATGGCTCTTTGGGGTCATTCCTTTCCTGAGTTGGCTAATTCTGTCAGATTCCACAGAACAGGTCCTCAAAATCTGAATATTCTCCCCTGCCTCCAGATTGTGGCACTGTACCTCCTGTAGGAGACTGCAAACTTGTTCTTCCACCTAGAGAGAAAAACAGGAGCTTGTAGTCCGGGATTGGATCAGAGTACAGGGCAGCCCATTTTCCCTACCTGAATCTTGAAATCACTCCTCAATTACCACAACCTCAATGTTGAGACCTCCCCCTCTCCTAGATCCAGGACTGACAGCATCTAGATGCGAACGCAAACTTCCCATTTTACCTGAGTCCACCCCATTGGCCCACCCTCGCTCCAGCTCAGCCAAAGCCACTTACCAGAGCACCGCACCCCAGCATCCTCCTCGTGCTTGCAGTTGTTCTGGCCCCAGGGGTCCGCAGCACAATCCCACAGGGAGGGCTCCCTGCCCCTGCATTTCACCTCATCCAGCCAGATGCTCCCATTTCCTGGCCCAAATGCCGCCTTCTGCAGTGCCTCGAGGGCAGAGCCACAGCCCAGCTGCTGACACACCACCTCGGCCTCTGCCAGGCTCCAGGAGTCATCACACACCGTGCCCCAGGAGCCCTCATTCCAAACCTCCACTCGCCCTGAGCACTCAGTGTCTCCTCCCCTCAGTCGGAGCTTCTCTTTGTCTGAAAAGGCAGCAGCATCTTCTATTACTGCCCCTGGTGGAAAGGAAGGAGCCCTTGGGAGCCAACAGGGGAGAGGGGAGGGGCTTTATGTACCTGTGCAGGGGCCAGCAGTTGGACAGCTCCTGGGTCTCACTCCTGCAGAAGCAGACAAGGGAGCAGTGCTAGATCAGGGACAGCTGGGGGTGCTCTTCCCCAAACAAGATTATCTGAAGTACTTGGCTTCAGCCCAAAGGACAAGTGAAAATAACAGGCTTCCTAATTAGTCTAATGGGCTGAATTACTGAGACATTCGCTAAAAATCATAACCATTATCTGTTTATCTGTTTGTTTCTCACTTTCCACATTCCACAATAAATAAAACACAGACATGTGTGTGCATACACACACACACACACACACACACACACACACACACACAAACTCCATGAGAGGAAACACCTTGCATGTCTTATTCATCTCTATGTTTCTGCTATATATACCTGGTATATTGTATGCATTCATTCAACAAGTGTGCATTGAGAACCTTTTGTAAATCCTATGTATAGGAGCTTGATAAATATTTATTGAATGAATGGGTGAATAAAATCCAGTAAAACATAATTCCTTTAAATTCTTGCTAATAAGTAAGTTAATAAAGGAAATACAAATCGATATTAATGGTTTGTGGTGATAACAGTGGATATTTTTTTAAAATCCAGAATCACAGACATAATTTGCATTCACTATTCCATTTATATTTTTAATGGAAAATTATATAACAGATTATAAACTTTTCTTATCTATTTTTCAGTATTACATGTGCACAAGCAAAGATTACTGTGTTAAGAGGATACTTTTTGTAAAGAACTGGAATAAAGAGGATTCAGAGAAAAATGGCTAGGTAGACAAATGGCAAAGGAGTGAGACTGAAATGTTTGCATGATACTCAAATATACTGACAAAAAACTACATGGAGAGAGGACACAGATAACAAACATGAGATGAAAAAAGACAAAAAATGGAAACCAAAGGAAGAACAGAAATTTGAAAAAATACAAGAAAACAGAAGTATACATGGTACTTGTCATAAAATACCAGAATTGGCATATCCTTTCCATATGATCTTATCCAACTTCCTACCCTGTGAACATCTCAGAAAATGATGGCAGGACCCCTTTGGGTGGTTGCTCACTTTCAGCACTGGAGTCTTCACTATCACTCAACTCATCATGTTTGATTGTAGAAAATTATCATCAATATAAGGTCTTAGAGTTTAATATCCCTTCAGCTTTTAGGGACACAGAAACAAGAAAAGGAGGTAAGGAAAGAGAAGCAAGGAATGGAGTGAGCTCTGCCTTTGAAATATCTATCACTATGCTGTCCCCTGGCTGTGGACTTCAGGCAACTCCTAGCCTATCCCCCAAGATATACCTGAGCTGGCAGGGAAGGGGAAGGGGGAAACAAGGAACTGGAAAAGAATGTTAAGGGAAAAGAAAACACTATGAAAATGCAAAAAAAAAAAAAAGTAAAGAAGGGAGGCAGGGAGGGAAGAAGAGGAAGAGGCCATCCCATTGTGACTCGAGTGTTCTTTTACCTCACAGTATTGTTCATTCCCTGAGGGACCATCACAAGGTGAGATACCTTTATGCTCCTTGTACTTAGAATGAACTCAAATCTGCCTCCTTGTAAGCCCCATCCATCGGCCTGGTGTCCTGCCCCCTGCATCAGCTAGTTCATGGTGATTCTTCCCCTTCCATGGTAAAGTCCTTCAAAGGTCAACAGTCAAGTTACATCTATTCTGGCATTTCTGCTAATTAGCCCAGTCACAGACTTCCTATGACATGGTTTCCAGTTGTTTTCGCACTAGAGACACATAACCCAGACAATGAAATGTGCCAGTGTCACTTCTAACAGTAGATCACCCTATTACACAACAACAAATCAATCCACTTGGTAATTAAAATAAATCTATTTCCCTCACCGAATACTACACTTCAGCACCTTACTTCTCACTCTTTGCCCTTCACAGTTTCTCAAAAGTGTTGTATACTTTTCTAACCACCACCTTATTGATACTTTTATTTCTGGTTTCTACCCTGCCTCAAAAATGCTCTCATTAAACAGTCAATAACACACAATGCCCTACATCTGTTGGGTATTTTTCGGCTCAAGTGTTCTTGAAACCTCAGTAGAATTTAATATATATAACCATCCCCCTTTCCTTGAAAGGAACCTGAGTTCCAAACACAGTATTGTTTGGGTTCTTGTTTCTCAGTCTGCTCTGCTTCAGACTCCATGTCTGTTCATAGACCGTACCATATTTAAAAAGTTAGTGTTCCCTGGAGTCTGTTTAAGGAGCATTTATATTCCCAGTGATCTTAACTACTCCTATCTAATATATTCCCAATGATCTCAACTACTCCTATCTAACAATCGGGGAAATGGAGTGACTGCCAAGAGAAAAAAAAGAGAAGGAATGAGAAGTGAACCTACTGAACACTGCTGAAAATTCATGAATACCGGAGAGAGAAAAGTCTGCTACATTTCATTACCTTACCAATGGTAATGAAACTGGATGAGTTTAGAATAGTAGAAGAGGGGAAATCGTGAGGACCCTGAGTGGTTACTGACCATACTTTCAGAAACTTGGCTGTGGACAAGGGAGAAGAGAGAAGGACAGTAGCAAGGAAGTCAAGGAAAACTGTTCAGGTCTTTTTCAAAATGTGAGTCACACAAAACCATATATATATATATATACACACACACATATATATGTGTATATATATATATATAAAATGAGAATAAATAAATAAATAGATAGATAGATATAGATGATATAGATATAGATATAGATAAAGATGAGAATAAACCAGGAGATGGGGGAAGTCAATGGCATTAGAAGAGGGAATAAAAGTGAAGACTTTCACAAGTGCAGTTAGGATCCACAGCCTGAGCAGAAGAGCTGGCCTAATATGAAGCCTGAGGCCACTGATCCAGGAGGCCAAGCAAGTACAGAGTGGGCGCAGAGACCACAAGTAAGTAGATTTGGTGAAAGGCAGAGGAGGAGTCTGCAGCCAACTGTTCTAATTTCTCAGTGAGGTAAGAGGCAAGATCATGATTTAAGACTAGATGGCAGGGATCAGGTGTTGACAATGTAAGCAAAGCAGAAAATATGTAAAATACAATTTTAAATTTAGGGCAAGCACACGTATTAAAGAAGTACAGTAGTCCTCAGAGACACAATGGAACCCCCCCAGTAGAGACTGTGTCCATGAATCCGAAAGTAGAGTAGCCACTTGACTATGTGTTCTTTCCCCAACTTAGCCTTAGTCCAGTGCAGACATGGAGTACTCAGGTAATTGGCTTTAACCAGGTCTAGAGTTTGTCAGGTGAGGCTGACAAAGGGGAGGCAAGAGAATTATATAAATCAAAGGAGAAGGATTATAATGATGGATCATATTATCTAATCTGATTAAGAAAAAAATGTGCGGACAGATGGAGAGTAGAAAGATAAGAAAAACTGGTAGGGGAAAAGTTTGGGCATCTCCAAGAGCTCAAGAAATTATTTGAAATGGAGCATTCTGGGGTAGGAGCCATAAGGATAGGAAGCACTGGTCAGAGAATGGAAAAAAGAAATCAAGACTTCAAGCCGTATTGTTGCTGGAGGTCAGTGGTGTATGCATAGGCAGAGATAGGAGGAAGTCAATGAGCTGAGAGGTCAGGCTGCTGTCTCAGTTGTTTTTAAGGATATTGGAGGAAGTACCAGTGGTTCCAGGAGTAAGACAGAGATGAAGAACCATGGTGAGTCCGGTGTTTCAGTCTTCAGTGGGCAGGGGGAAGTGACCAGAAGATTAGATGATGACAGCAACAAGCAGTAGTACTAGGTGGTATTTATTGCCTCATGGAGTGAATTTCAAGTAGCTGGATGTTAAGAAGAGACACAGAAGAGGAATCATTGAAAATGGCAACTGAGAGCAAGAAGTATACCTATTTCAAGTCTCAGTCTGAGAAAAGTGTGTTGAGAGGGGGAAAATAGAGCCTCCAGGTGAGGGGGATATCAGTGTTTTTAGGGAAAAATCAGATTTTAATCAGAACGGGAAAGTGAAGGGAACTTGGAGGACACAAGAGAGTTTGAAGATGATGGGTTCCAACTTCCAGTAGGCTACTGCAGAACATTTTGGGAGAGTGAGATGGGGAGGACAGATTAAGCACTTGGTAGTTAATGAAAGGCTCAGAGGATACGGGATCAGCCCCAAAAACTGAGATCCTGAGGGCCTCTTAGAAGACAGAAATTCAAGCAGAAAGTCATGGACTCATGAGGCTACTAACTTCTCAACAGTTCTCCATGATGAGGCAACCAAGAAGATAAACGAATTCCTCTTTAACAGGAATGTCTTCCTGGGCTGTGCCTCAGAGAGGTCTCTGGCTCTGCTCATCATTCCAGGGAACCCTACACCCCTCTCCCTTATCCTTTTCTGCTCTGGCCGTGATGGGATTTTCTCGTGCCTCAAAGATGCCATGTTTCTTTCTACCTCAGTATGTACCCTGACCCAAGCAACCTCTTCACTTTCTTCCTCTGAGAAACTCTCACTCACCCTTCAGCTTTCCATCTAAGTATGATTTCCTCTTTTACACAATTCCACAGTTTCACAGCACTTTCTAACTCTTCCTGAAATTTCTGCCTAATAAGAGTTTTCAACACTGGACTGTAAGCTCCATGATGGCGGAGCCTATATTTTCTTCTCTTCTCCATCCTCCCACCTGCAGCATAAACTTGTGTGTACAAGGCACTCAGTTACTATCTACCAAAAGGCTGACTGGAGGGCTAGGCTGATTGGTGTGGATACATTCCAGAGCAAAGTTACCATTAGCTTAAGAGACAAAACAATCAGGGTTGATTCCTTACTTGGCCCCTTATTTACTTTAATGTGTTGGGATATCACTTAACTATTCCTAACTAATTGGCAATTGCTTAGAAAGTTTATCAAGGTATTGCTTGTGTTCAATGCAATCCTTCTGGTATTTTTCATGCAAACTGCTATTGACACCAGTTTCCTTATTTTTTCCTGTGAAATGAGATTGGAACATGTAAGTTAAATAATCATGCAAACTTCATGTACTCTTACCTTAAACTCACCCTGTGATTTGAAGATAAAATCTCACTAACAACACCCTACAGGACTGTGACAGACATATGGAAACAGTAAGTTACCTGCACAGGAGATATAAGCTTCCTCTTTTGAAGAGCATGAGTTGTGTCTCCAGGGGTCAGAAGGACATTGCCAGAGAGAGGAATCGGTTTTCCGACACTGGATTTGATCCACCCACCGAAGTCTAGAACCTTCCCTGGGAACTATGGAAGAGCTGGATGTCCCACTGTCTCCACAGCCAAGATGTCTACAGATGATGGACAAGGTGATTTCCGCCATGGGGCTGTGGCAGACACTGCCCCAGGTCCCATTGTAGAAAACTTCCAGCCACCCAGCACACTCCTGGTCCTCGCTCACCATCCTGAGCTTCAGGAAGTCTAAATTGGAAGGGGAGAGAGGGGGAAAGAGTCCACAGTAAACATTCCACTCAGTGCCCTTGATTTTTTTCTCCATGCCAGAGACTATGAACACTCATCCCTGACTCTGCTGAGGAAGGACCCACTAGGTGGCAAGACTGAAACTGACCTCCCTTTTACCTGATTTTGTATGTTTGTGTCTGGGTTTCTATTTCCCCCACAGTGATGTAATAGAATATGAACAGAGAAGAAGAGCCACCTGGGCACTCTACCCAGAGGGAAAGCCGAATCCTGCTTCCTGAAGATACTTCCGACAGAGTATATGAAAGGGAGTGTGGAAAGTGGGGTGATAGGCTGAATAATGGGCCCCCAAAGGTGTTGTGTAAATGTGTTACTTTACATGGCAAAGGAGACTTTTCAGACATGACTAAGATAAGGACCTTAGGATAATGAGATTAATCTGGAGTAGTGTGGGTTGACCAGGTAAGCCCAAATCCAATCACCTCTTTAGACCTACTATCCTTAAAAATGGGAAATCTTTCCCAACTTCAATCAGAGGGAAACGTGACTGAGGAAGAATGGTCAGAGGAAGGCAACGTTTTCAGCCTGAAGAGAAAGAAAGGGATCTACCTCCCACCCAGTGAATGCACATGGCCTTAGGAAACTAGAGAAGACAGAGAAAAGGAATCTCCCCCAGAGCCTCCAGAAAGAATGCAGCCCTGTTGACACTTTGGTTTTATTTTTTTTATTTGACAGAGAGAGACACAGCAAGAGAGGGAACACAAGCAGGGGGAGTGGGAGAGGGAGAAGCAGGCTTCCCGCTGAGCGGAGAGCCTGATGCGGGACTCGATCCCAGGACCCTGGGATCATGACCTGAGCGGAAGGCAGCCGCTTAACAACTGAGCCACCCAGGCACCCCGACACTTTGATTTTAGCCCAGTCAGACCCTTGTTGGACTTCTAACATACAAAACTATACATTAATAAATTTGTGTTGTTTCTACCACTCATTATATGGTAATGCATTTCAACAGCAATAGGATCTCAAGACTTTACCATCAAAGAACACTGAAGATCAAGCCCTGCTTTCAAATGGAAACTGTAGGAAATGGCTCTGTCAGGAGCACTTGCAGTGAAGGAAGGACCTGAACCTCAGATGCCACAGGAGGAAAAGAAAGCACCTAATCTTTATATCTAAAAAGACAGGAAGTGTAGAAGGAAGTCTTCTCCTCTGGCCCTTTCAGCAACACCCCTCAAGGCTCAGACTCCCATCCTCCAAAGCCGACACCTCCTCTCCCAGCCTGTGGACAGCGTGGGGGCAGACCTGAACAGATGACTCCTGCATCTTCCTTGTGTCTGCAGTTGTGCTGTCCCCAGCCCCGGGAAGGACAGTTCCAAATGTGGGACTCGTTTCCTGTGCACTCCAGGTCGTCCAGCCAGATAGGGTCTGATCCCTCCCCGAAGTGAGCAGAGACCGTGGCATTGAGGGCTTCTCTGCAGCCCAGCTGTCTGCATACCACGTGGGCATCACTCAGGTCCCAGTTGTCATCACAGATGGTGCCCCAGGAGCCCTGGTGAAGGATCTCCACTCTGCCGGCACAGGGACCGCCTCCATCCACCAGGCGGAGCTGTCTGCGATCTGGGGAGAGAATCAGGCCACTGGAGCATTTCACAGCAAAGGAGAAGGGCTTTCTTGCCCCCTGGGACCCCTCACCTGAGCAGGTGGCTGCACTCTCCCATGAGGCTGCAGAGCCCGCGGGTTCAGACCCAGAGTCATTGCACTGGGGCAGCACCTGGGTCTGGTTTCCTGCAGAAACAGCATGGCAGAGGGTTAGGAGGGTTGAGGAACAGGAAACTGTATTAAACTCAAGAGTAACCTAGTGCTGGAATCTGAGATGAAAGCTGGAACATAACAGCAAGTTTACTAGAATTGTAGATTTCACCTCTTTATGGAAAGTTCTGCATCTGACAATGCCAAATTTTTGTTATGCAGCGTTAGGAACCAGAAAACTTATACTTGCCATAATACTGAGCATTTACTGAAGACAAATGAAATGTTTGTCTTCAAAAGAACTTGAATAGGCATGTTCATAGTATCTTTATCCGTAATAGCCCCAAACTGTGATGCCACCTAAAACATGTGACATTCTTGAAACAAAGTAACAGGCAGAAGCTGGATGAGCTGGGTCGATGCTGTCAATGAGGACTTAAAGGAGGTAAGGAAAATGTGACTGGAAGCTGGAGGGGAAATGAGCAGTGATCTGTGTTATGTAAATTAGCATATAGTTGCTTTAAGTGACTAGATTGGGAAGAAATTTATTATGCAATAGTAACCAGAAAACTTACATCAGTAACTGTGAGCAACCAGTCAGTAAATATTTATTTACCTCAAATTCACAGAATACACATTATTCCCAGGGCATACAGCTCATTTAGCAAGGCTGATCACATTTTATACTACCCCCTCAAAAAAAAAAACATTTAAAAATTTTTCAAAGGGCTGAAATCACTAAAATGTGTTTTTTGAAAAAATATACATATATTTTGAACAAAATAGAATTAAGCTGGAAACACAGGATTCATACTGTGCAACAAGGTAAGGAAGATTGGTGTTCAGTGATTGACTTTGCTAATATTCTCAATTTCTACTTTGAAAACAGCCAAATACCAATTTGCATTCAGGCAAGATGGTATCTAACACCAGTTTACCATGCTTCCACAATATTTAATCCTCCTGATTATGGCCACAACTCAAGTTGAACAGAGGATCTACATAATAATTGGCCTGTATTCTTTAAAAAGTTGATGTCATGAAATACAAAGCAAGATTCAGGAAGTGTCCCTGATTAGAGAACACTAAAAGGAAGACAACTGAATGCAGCATATTTCCGCAACTCTTTTTTTGTTGTGAAGTATGTGTTAGGGACTGTTGGGAAATTCTGAATCGGACTTATGAACTAGATAATAGAATTATAGCAATGGTAATCGATCAGGAGATGAATGGATAAAGAAGATGTGCCATATATATAATGTAATATTATTCAGCCATGAGAAAAGAAGGAAACCCTGCCACTTGGGACAACAGGGATGGATGGTGCAGGCATTACACTAAATAGGATAAGCCAGAAGGAGAAAGACAGGTACTACATGATATCATTTTTATGTAGAATCTAAAAAAAAAAAAAAATCAAAATCAGTATGATGCTAATAAGCAAAATAAGTCAGTCAGAGAAAGACAAATACCATATGATTTCACTCATATGTAGAATTTAAGAAACAAAACAGATGAACAAAAGGAAAGGAGGAGAAAAAGAGAGAGAGAGAAGCAAACCCTAAGACTCTTAACTACAGAGAACAAACAGGGTTGATGGAGGAAGGTGGGCAGGGAGAAGGGCTAAATACATGATGGGCATTAAGGAGGGCACCTGTGATGAGCACTGGGTGTTGTAAGTGATGAATCACTAAATTCTATGAACTAGAATTTAAATAAAAATTTGAAAGAGAAACAAAACCAAAATCATAGAAATGTGGAGTAGCATAACTGTTGCCAGAGGCTGTGGGATGAGGAAGTAGGGAGAGTTGTGTAAAAATGTACAGACTTCCAGTTATAAAATAAATCAGTTCTGAGGGTCTCATGCATAACCTTGTGACTATAGTTGATAACACCATATTGTATCATTCGAATTTGCCGTAAGAGTCTAACTTAAATTTTCTCACACACACACACAGGAGGGTAAATTTCTGAGGCCATGGCTATGTTAATTAACTAGAATGGGGGGAATCCTGTCACAGAGTATATGTATATCCAATCACCTCATGGTACACTTGGACAGTCTTACAATTTTGTCAGTTATACCTCAATCAAGCTGAAATTTAAAAAAAAATTTTGCTAAGAAATTGTCCTTTTGATTGAGATTGGAGTTAATTTACAGATGAGTTTTGAGGTAACTGACTATATCTAATATTTTCAATTCATTTATATGGTGTATCTCTTCATTTTTAAACATCTTTAATATCTCTTGGAGATCTTTTATGTTTTTGACCGGATTTTCTCCCTGGCGGTTTATGTTTTTTATCTTATCATGACTAGTACATCTTTTTACTTTATCTTCTTTTTATTGATACTATTTCCTAATATTAATTTTAAAAATTTTGTATATATTTTGTACATGATTTTGTATCCAGCAATGTTATAATTAGACTATAACTTCTAATAATCTAACTACAGATTCATTTGAGTTTTATGCATTTGTGCATTTCTTGCAATCATGTTGTAAATTTTATTTCTTCCATTTTAGTTCTTATATTTTTAAATATTTTTGCTCCCCAGTAAATTGTTGGATAAAACTGGTAATAGATACTGGTAATATCATCTCCCTCATCCCAGGGGAAAATATTTCAATATTTCACCATTAGTGTGATATTTGCTCTGGATTTTTGTTACAGGGTCTTTAACAGACTGAAGAAAATTCCTTCTATTTTCAATATGCTAAGAGATGTTATCATGTATCATTCTTGAATCTTTCCAAATGACTTTCCACATCTGATGAAAAGATTATGTGATTCTTTTCTTGTTTAGTTTTGTTAATTGGTACATCTTATACTAACTGCATTTCTGGGACAAACTCGATCTGGTTGTGGTATGTTAATTTTTTTGCATCTCCAGATTTGATTTGCTTACATTTACTTCATGAATTCTGAATCCATAAAGAAAAAGTGGTCTGTAATTCACCTTTCTTCTAATATCCCAGTCAGATTTTTATATTTATGGGTCCTTTCTGATATTTACATGATTTTTGCAACTTTTCTGTAAGTCTGTGTTTGTTTAAAAATAAAAAGTTTAATGCAAAGTAAAAAAAGAATTAACACCCAGTCTTCCAAAAAATTAAAAAAGAGAGAGAGAGTAATTCCTACCTCACTTATAAGAGTTGGAGAAGTGTGTCTCTAAGAGGTGGTAAGCTCAGGAGTCTCTTATGTCACCATCTTAGACAAGATCATCAAGCTCTTTTTGGTGAAAAATAACAAGTAATTATAAAATTTATAAGGAAAAAGCCAAGAATGAGCGCCTGGGTGGCTCAGTGGGTTAAGCCTCTGCCTTCGGCTCAGGTCATGATCCCAGGGTTCTGGGATCAAGTCCCGCATCAGGCTCTCTGCTCAGCCGGGAGCCTGCTTCCTCCTCTCTCTCTGCCTGCCTCTCTGCCTACTTGTGATCTTTGTCTGTCAAATAAATAAATAAAATCTTAAAAAAAAAAGAAAAAGAAAAAGTCAAGAATGATCACTGATCAACAACGATCTTGAGAAGAAAAACAATGAAGTTAAAGGTATAATTTTACCACATATCAAGACATGTGATATCAAGACATGGACATTGGGGAGGGCATGTGCTATGGTGGGTGCTGTGAAGTGTGTAAACCTGGCGATTCACAGACCTGTATCCCTGGGGCTAATAATACATTACATGTTAATTTAAAAAATTTTTTTTAAGATTTTATTTATTTATTTGACAGGCAGAGATCACAAGTAGGCAGAGAGGCAGGCAGAGAGAGAGGGGGAGGCAGGCTTCCCGCTGAGCAGAGAGCCCGATGCAGGGCTCGATCCCAGGACCCTGGGATCATGACCTGAGCCGAAGGCAGAGGCTTTAACCCACTGAGCCACCCAGGCGCCCCAATAAAAAAAATTTTTTAAAGACATACTACAAAGTTATAATAATTGCTGAACTGGGGCATTCATGCCAGAAGAGACAATGATAGAATAGAAGAGATTGGAGTCCAGAAGATGATCCAGATATACTGTAGACTCATTATGACCAAGGTGGCACTGTAGTGGGGAAAGTGTCTTTTTAAGGAAGGATTCTGAATGGCTAAAATTAACAAGTCAGGGAATGACAGATGCTGGTGAGGATGCAGACAAAGGGGAACCCTCCTACACTGTTGGTGGGAATGCAAGCTGGTGCATCCACTCTGGAAAACAGCATGGAGGTTCCTCTATGAAAATAGAGCTACCCTACGACCCAGCAATTGCACTACTGGGTATTTAACCTAAAGATACAAATGTAGTGATCCGAAGGGGCACGTGCACCCGAATGTTTATAGCAGCAATGTCCACAATAGTCAAACTATGGAAAGAACCTAGATGTCCACCAACAGATGAATGGATAAAGAAAAGGTGGTATATATATACAGTGGAATACTATGCAGCCATCAAAAGAAATGAAATCTTGCCATTTGTGATGACATGGATGGAACTAGAGGTTTATTATGCTTAGCAAAATAAGTCAGTTGGAGAAAGACAACTATCATATGATCTCCCTGATATGAGGAGTTTGAGAGGCAAAGTGGGGGGGTTTGGGGAGTAGGAAAGGAATGAATGAAACAAGATGGGATCGGGAGGGAGACAAACCATAAGAGACTCTTACTCTCACAAAACATACTGAGGGTTGCCAGGGGGTAGGGGGGTAGGTATGGACATTGGGGAAGATATGTGCTATGGTGAGTGGGTGAGTGCTGTGAAGTGTGTAAACCTGGCGATTCACAGACCTGTACTCCTGGGGCTAATAATACATATTATGTTAATAAAAAATTAGAAATTAAAAAAGGAAGGATTCTGAGTCTATTGGATATTCATGTAAAAATATGAAATTTGATCCCTATCACATATGAAAACCAATTCCAGGACTATATAACAAAATGTGAAATAAATAACCAAACTATAGAGGAATATCTTCAGGATCTTAGGACAGACAAAGTTCTCTTCAAAGGACATAAGAAGCAGTATGTGGGGGGGATAAAAGTTGATAAATGGAATCTTGTTAAATTCAAGAACTTGGCTTATCAACAAACACCATTAAGAGAGTAAAAATGAAAGGGCAAGAGTTAAACACCCAAAATAAATACATACATATTTGTACCACAAGTCACTGTCACAGTTATCTGCAATATCACTATTTGTAATCACTGAGAAGTGGAAATAAATAAAAACTCCACCATCGGTTGATGGATCAATACCTGGTCACATGGTCATTCAATGGGATACTTCACAATAATAAAAATGAGTTAAACAGCTATAAACAACTACATGCATGAATTGCACACACAGTATGGAATCAAAGAAGTTAGATGCAAAATGAAACATACTATATGATTTTATATAAAGTTCAAAATAGAAAAAAACCATTCTATAGCATAGAAGCGAGGAGACTGGTTTTCTTCAGATAGAAGGGTAGGCATAGGGACTGGTAGGGTATGAACGTGGCTTCCAGGGCACTGCTAATGATCCCTTTGTTGATCTGGGTTGGGGTTACACAGTATTCATGTTGTTATGATTCACTGAAGTACATGTTTGCTACTTACAGACTTTCTCTGCAAATAATACTCAGATATATTTAAATAATAGTGTTAATTTTAAAAGACATCCCTCTTAACATTCCTTGCCTTGAACTGAAAGACAAATGAACAATGAAAAGAACCATGTTTTATCATGGATTATCTCATTTTTAAAATAATTTTTCCACAATCTCTGCTCTTTAGGACATTTCACTCAAGAAGCATCCTGATTACCAGTTAACCCTTTCCTCTCTCTTACCTGAGCAGATCACTGAGGCTGTGTTTCCACGGGTACAACTAGGAATGCCCAGGGCAGTCACAGGGCAATTCCACAAAAAAGACTCAGCCCCTGAGCAGTGAAATCGAGCTTCCCAAATTTTATCACCTCCTTCCACAAAGTATGCTCCTTTTGGAGTAGAGACAGCAACTCCACAGCCAAGCTGTTGACACACAACATTGGCATTGGCCATATTCCAATGTGAGGCACAAAGTGTTTTCCACTGTCCAGAAATATGCATCTCTACTTGTCCCTCACACTGAGAGATGCCATTTTTCATGAGCCGGACTTCTGTGTACACTAATAGGAGAAGACAATATTTCAGACAAATCTCATGTCTTTTTTATCCCAGGAGAGTATGTGGCAAGGTTGGAGTCCTGCTCTGCATCTCACCTGAACAGAAAACTTGAACAGCCCCACGGTGGCATGCATCTCCTGGACAGGACTCGTTGTGGCAAAACCAGAGCTCAGGTTCATGCCCCTTACACTGGAATTCTTTAGGCCAGACTCTCTCTGACTCTCTGATAGACACATCCCCCAGGAAAGACACAGCTTTGCCACACCCCAGCTCTGCACAGATGACCTGGGCAGTGAGTAGCGTAAAGTTCCCATCCGACAGTGGAACCCAGTCTTTTCCAGAATGCACTTCTACACGCCCTAAGCAGGGTCCACCCCCTCCAGTTAGACGCACAAATCCTAAAAGAAAAAAGAAAACCAAACCAAGTAAGTGTCTGATTTGGAAATTAGAAGTGGCATGTCATGTGTAATAGTATATGACCATTACATGTCATAGTTAAAGGTTTTCCTTTTCCCAGGCATTGGGAAGGAGAAGAGGACTTAACTTGGTATCAGAATGGGACCTCCCTGAGTCAGTTTCTGAAGACAGATTATTTGGAGTAGCTGAATACTAGGAAAATATATTTTGGGGTTGTTAGAGAAACAAATTCCTCATCTGAGCCCAAGGAAACTGCATAATATGTAGGCATTCAAACCGGACTATAGAGGCAGAAAGAACAGAACCAACATAGGAACATGGGCTATGAGGGCGTAGAGTATCTATCAGCCAGACAAGGTTAGAAAGTCATCCTGAGACTTGTGGGGCTCAAATTCTGGTCAATTTTCTTTCCTAGGAGCCTCAAATAATTGAGGATAAGAAAAACCATGAGATCTGTATCCATGAATGCATGACAGCCTGCAGACAGACTGATGCCTTTATATTAAAAATATAGACATTATAACTAATCCATAGTTATGATTCCAAATCTTATCTATCTGATAATTTTTTATGCCAAAATAATCTATGAACAACTTAGGTGACCTAAGTGGGAAAGAACATGTGTCTGGATGTTAAGAAAGCTCAGAGAGTCAGGAGAGGAAGGACGTGGTTCCAGCCATCTCTCTTGAAACCCTAGGATATAAGAATAGCCCCCTTCCAATCCATGAACACAAGATAACTCTTCCATTTATTTGTATATTCTTTCATTTTCTTCATAAATTTTTTAATTTTTAAAAGAGTGAGAATTTAGGGGTGCCTGGGTGGCTCAGTCATTAAGCATCTGCCTTCTCCTCAAGTCATGATCCGAGGGTCCTGGGATCAAGCCCTGCATCGGGCTCTCTGCCCAGCGAAAAGCCTGCTTCTCCCTCTCCCACTGTTCCTGCTTGTGTTCCCTCTCTCGCTGTGTCTCTCTCTGTCAAATAAATAAATAAAATCTTTTTAAAAAATAAAAGAGTAAGCATTAAAAATATGCAGAAATTGGGGCGCCTGGGTGGCTCAGTGGGTTAAAGCCTCTGCCTTCAGCTCGGGTCCTGATCCCAGGGTCCTGGGATCGAGCCCCACATCGGGCTCTCTGCCCTGCAGGGAGCCTGCTTCCTCCTCTCTCTCTGCCTGCCTCTCTACCTACTTGTGATCTCTGTCTGTCAATTAAATAAATAAAATCTTTTAAAAAAAATAAAATTAAAAAATGCATAAATTAGACAGATGACTGAATTAGCTGACAAAGTCTTTAAACCATTTATTAAATGTACTTAATGAAACATAAAGCAGCTTTTTAAAAACTAGAAAAAACAAACGGAACTTCTAAAACTAAAAAATATAATACCTGGAATGAAAAAAATATCTAATTAACTTAAAAGATTAGACACTATCTAATTAACTTAAAAGAATTATGAAATTAAACACAGAACAGTAGAAGCTTTCTCTCTGAAGCCCAGAGAGAGAAAAGACAGAAAAATCACCTATGAAAATGCATCTCAAAACTGAATGAAAATAAAAACAATTTCACACAAATAAAAAATGATAGAATTTGAGGCCACCAGAACTGCATTACACAAAAATGTTAAAGTTCAAGCTAAAGGAAAATAGTAACAGATGAAAACATGAATCTATGTTTTCAAAGCTATAAAGACCACTGTAAATGATCAACCTGTGGGTAAATATAAAAAAACTTTGTCTCACTTTTAAAATAATAGAATATTTAAGGCAAACACAACAGCAATGTGTTATAAGATTTATAATATATTTCTAAGTAAAATGTATGACAACAATAGCAGAAATGATAAGAGAGAATGGAAGCATACTATGTAAGGTCTTATATGTTGTGATATTATATCATTTGAAGGCAAAATGTGATTACAGAGTAATAATTTCAACATTATGATAAACTCTAAGCAAAGCAATATATCTAATAAACCAATAGAATAAATAAAATAGAATACTAAAAATATTCAAAGATTAAAATAGGAATAAAGAATACATAAGACAACTGCAAGTCAGTAGACTTAAATCCAAGCATATCAACAATTACATTAAATTAAAATAATTTAAATACTTCAAATAAAAACAAGATAACCATACTAGATAGAAATAAGACACCACTTCAATTATATCTCAATAAAACTGGGGGAAAAGAATAAGACACACCATATATTGTCCACAAAAACATATATACATTAAATATAAACACAGAAATGGGGGTGCTTGGGTGGCTCAGTCAGTGATGCAACTGACTCTTGATTTCAGCTCAGATCATGATCTCAGGGTTGTGAGATCAAGCCCCGTATCCAGCTCCATGCTGAGGGTGGAGCCTGCTTGAGACTCTCTCTCTCCCTCTGTCCCTTCCCCTCCCTCTCTCTCTAAAATAAAATTAAAATTTTTAAAAATTAACACAGAAACCTATTAAAAGTGTCAGAAAAGATAAACCATGCAAGCACTAATCTAAGAAAGCTGTCATTATCTATGTTGATATCAGACAAACTAAGACTATAAGACAAGGAATATATTCAAAAATAAAGAAGAAACATTTTATGATGATAAAATACAAAAGAAATCATGTAATATCAAAATTAGTGGGACACCGCTAAAGTAGTGCTTACACTTCCTTGGTGCATACATTAGAATACAAAAGAAAAATTAAATATAAATGATCTAATATTCCAACTCAAGAATATATAAAAATAACAGCAAATCATAACCAAAAGAGAAGAATGTAAACTAAGAAACAAACCAGTGAGGTAGAAAACAAATACAATAAAGAAAATCAACAGAGTACATTGGTGGTTCTTTTTAAAAGAATAGTAAAACTGATCATCTAGTAGACTTAATCAAGAAAAAAAGTGAGAAAATAAATTAACAATATCAGGGATGAAAAGGGGGTTTTCGTTATGGATCCTATCAATATGTAAAAGATAATAAGATATGAACAAATTTTTTCCTAATTTGAAAATTTTGTTTATAATAGGATGAGTCCTTGAAAACTTATTATTTGAAAATCATGATTTATCAAAAACTAATACAGAAATAAATGGAAAATCCAAGTATTCCTATATTTGTTAAAGAAGTAGAACTTATATTATATTGGGGCACGTGGGTGGTTCAGTTTGTTAAACATCTTCAGCTCAGGGGTCAGGTTTGTGGTCCACGGGTCCTAGAATCAAGCACCTTGTTGGGTTCCCTGTTGAGCAGGGAGTCTGCTTCTCCCTCTCCCTCTGCTCTTCCCCACCTGGCTCCTGCTCACTCTAGCTCTCTCTCATTCTCTCTCCCTCAAATAAATAATAAAATCTTTTTTATTTTTTTTTAAGATATTTATTTATTTATTTGATAGGCAGAGATCACAAGTAGGCAGAGAGGCAGAGAGAGAGGAGGAAGCAGGCTGTCCGCAGAGCAGAGAGCCCGATGCGGGGCTCGATCCCACGACCCTGGGATCACGACCCAAGCCGAAGGCAGCAGCTTTAACCCACTGAGCCACCCAGGCACCCCATAAAATCTTTTTAAAAAAAAAGAAAGAAAGAAAGAAATAGAGATCATATTGTAAAAATTTCCCACAAAGAGAACTGCAAGCTTCAAATACCTGCGGAACTCAAAAACAACTCCTGCACCCCCACAGAGGAAGAGAGGGAAAGAAGAAATGAGAACAAGAAGTCTAAAACAGTAGCTGTAGTGAATGTAGGAATTAACATGGATCTCCGGTCCCCAGCCTCCCCTCTTGAAGTTAATTGCGTCTTCATATCCTTGCCATTTTGTACCTCAGTGCTGTAGCCCTTCCCAAGTTGTGACGCCCCTCCCCAATCTTGTTCCCAGAACCCTCTGAAATCCCCTGTTTATTTCAAACAAGCTCCTCTGTACTCTTCACAGATCATTCTTTCTACCTCTGGATTTCGGCTAAACACAATATTTCTAACAATCTACTAGAGGCTGAAATTTCTCTTTCATACCCCTTTCCTAAAATTGAGAGAAAGGAATTCCAAGAATTCAATTTAAAATTTTGCAGAAGGTGTGGTTTCCTATTCTTATCAATGCTACATCACCACCACTTTGACTTCCCTTTACATCATTAAAACATGTTCTGGAAAATTTAGAAACAGACTGGAGAGAAGAAACTGATGACAAGAGATTAGTCAAAGAAAACTGAAAGAGTTCATTAAAATATGAGAATTTAAGTCAAAGCAATAGTAATGGTAATCAGGGAGTAAAAATCAGAACCAAAGTTTAGATGCCATACCACTCTCAAACTCTTTATCTTTACATGTACCTTAACTGGGATTAATATCAAAAACATCAATTCTTAAGATAATAATAGAAGTGCCAGCATCACATTCTCCATTTTTAGTCAGATACTGGTTTATCAAAAATAAGGCAGGTCCCCTGTAGTGTTTCCACGAGTTTATATTTTTCACAGTTAATAACCATGACTATAATCATGACAATAGGAACATTACTTGAAATGTCAGAAAACAAGTTTTCTTTAAAAAAAAAAAAGTCCTAACTGAAGGTAGTAAACTCAAATGCCCCTTGAAAATAATTATTTTTTAAATAATAATAAAGAGGATGGGAGGAAACTTTTGAGATGATAGATAGCTCTATGGCACAGATCATGCTATTTTCAGGGATGTGTACTTACCTCCAAACTCATCAAGTTGTATACATTAAATACATACAGTTTTCTGGATGTCGATCACACCTCAATAGAGTGTGTGATCAATAGAGTGTGTGATTAGAGAGCTCAATAGAGCTCTCAAAAAAGAAAATAATTGTTTTTAGGGACCTGAATTAGTATCATCAACGATCTACTGAAGTTACAATTTGAAAAGATCATTTTTCCAGTGATTTTCCTCATGTAGATCACAAAAATACTGACTGGTTATAGGATCATGCTGTTAGGTTGCTATAGACCTAGTCAAATATTCTCAAGTCTCCACCTGTCCCACCACTCCATCAGATGGAATGGCCCTTTAAGACCCAAATACATACCTTAGGGAATTCACTGTGATATCTGATAATATCTTCCCAAAGTCAAACTGGGTTTTTTTTTTAAGTATTTTATTTGACAAAGAGAGAGAGAGCACAAGCAGGGGGAGGGGCAGAGGAAGAGGGAGAAGCAGGCTCCCCGCTGATCAGGGAACCCAATGCAGGGCTTGATCCTAGGACACTGGGGTCATGACCTGAGCTGAAGGCAGATGCCTACCTGACTGAGCCACCCCAGGTGCCCCAAATCAAACTGTCCTGATGGCATTAGTGATGGACTTTTCATCAATCATTGTGATAACTACTGAAAACATCTCTGACAAATACAGACACCACCGGCTCACACTCTAGTTTTATTGCTGTCTTTACTGCCTCCAATTCAGCACATGCCAAATACACTTAGAAGGCATCGAGCACTTCTTATGTGCCACCTCAGGTTCTCTTGGCCTCACTGCCCTTACTACTTCCTTTATCCAGCCTTTGTATTCCTCGGCTCAGATCTTGATCCCAGAGTCCTGGGACTGAGCCTCAGGTCAGGTTCCCTGCTCAGCAGGGAGTCTGCTTCTCCCTCTCCTTCTGCCCCTCCCCACTGCTCAAAATCTCTCTCTCTCTCTCTCTCTCTCTCTCTAATAAATAAAATCTTTCAAAAATAAATAAAATAGACTCTTAATCTCACCAAACAAACAGGGCTGCTGGGGGGTGGGGAGGTAGGGATAGGGTGGGGGGGTTATGGACATGGGGGAGGGTATGTGCTATGGTAAGGGCTGTGAAATGTGTAAACCTGGTGATTCACAGACCTGTACCCCTGCAACAAATAATACATTATATGAAAATAAAAATAATTTTAAAAAATTAAAAGTAAATTAAATAATTAAAACAATTTTTTTCATATTTTCCTGCTGCCTCAATGTCTTCACAAACAGGCTGTGAGCACACCACCCAGATGACCAAGTGTACCAATGAGTTAAGGCTGACATCTGCCACCAGTCCCCCTTCTTTCCCTCTCCTGATTATGAGCTAGTAACATCCAAATGTATCAATGAAATCCCCTTATGCCCTTTGCTTGTGTACTCTCCCTTGACCCCCAATATGGTCATTTACCCACAGGTCTTTACTCTCTTCTTTGGATCTTAAACTGCTTGGTTGAGCTGGCTAACCTTGGCTCTTCTTCCATGTGGCCCCCTGGCAACATTAAGTGACTCCATCTCTTTAGGAATATAATAAATTTTGTTTTCCTGAATCTCTCCAATGTCCCCTCTTGTGGTTGCATCTAACTGACCATCTCATGAAAGAAAAAAAAAACAGCTTTCATGATGAAACTTACTTCATACAGGAACGATCCAGCAGTTGTACCTGTATGAAACATTTGACCCCACCCTCCTACCTCTTATGACACACCACAGAGATCTGAAGGGCCCAGTGATCCAGAGGCTTAGATCCTTCACTGTCCAGGACCAAGCAAGTCCTTAGGCTGCCTTGAGCACCTAATACTCTAGGAGTCATTGTATGACTGGGGTCTTCACCCAAGGATGTGATCCTGTTAGTTATTCTGGGAATGAAACCAAGCTATTCCTACTGGGTATCTCCTTAACAGATCAGACAGACCTTACCTGAGCAGACTACTCCAGCGTCCCAACTATGAGAGAGGTGTAGATCACGGTAGTCTCTGAGAGAGCCATGAGAACAGTCATTGAGAGTTGATTCTGTCCCTTTACAAACAGTATTTACAAGCCAAATGGGCCCAACCCCTGGTCCAAAATAAGCCTCTCTGCGAGCATCAACAGCATGTCCACATTCCAACTGTTTGCACACCACATCTGCAGCCTGCAGGTACCACCTGTAATCATGCACCGTGCCCCATTCTCCTTTGTATTTCACTTCCAGTCTCCCCTCACAGCGGTGGCTCCCATTCACCAGCCTCAGCTCCGTAACTGTAAGAGAGACACAGACACAGAATACAGGACACAGGAGAGATTTTAGGATCTTAGTGGTATGTCAGTAAATCTTAAAAAATGAGATCTCTAGGGGAGAAAGAAAAAAAAACCTCTCATGTATAGCAACTGTTGATTTGTGTGGTTATAAATATTCCCGCTGTGGTCAATTTTAAGCTACCGCTGTAGCATCACTGAACATGGGGTTGGGAAAAGATGCACACAATTATTTCTCACAAGCAAGTAGACTCAGCTCCATGCATACCATTAAGGACAGGCCTTTAGATGACTCTAGATGCTGCCTTCCCAGTAGGTATGCATAAGGCTGGTCAGGGCCCAAATTCCCCCACCTCAGTTACAGTTCATGGCCCATGAAGTCAGTGGAGGAATAGTCCCGTTCCTTCTCTGTCCCACAGGAAGTACTCTTATCTAGCTTTTGAAGAGAGGACTGTGGTAAGCAGCCTCAAAAATGTCCTGATTATTCCTGCTTCCCAATATCCACACTTATGAGATCCTCCTTGCATGTGAATGTGGCCTAAACCTAGTAACATTCATCTAACAATGGAATTTGGTAAAAGTGATTTGATGTCACTTAAAAAATCAGGTTTTAACAAGATGAAACCAGAGAGGGAGACAAACCATAAGAGACTCTTAATCTCGGGAAACAAACTGAGGGTTGCTGGAGAGGAGGGGAGTAGGAGGGATGGGGCAGCTGGGTGATAGACATAGGGGAGGGTACGTGCTGTGGTGACGGTTGTGACTTGTGTAAGACTGATGAATCATAGACCTGTACCCCTGAAACAAATAATACATTATATGTTAATTTTTTAAATGGGAAAAAAAAATCGGGTTTCAAGACAACTTTGATTTCTCTTGTTGACCAGTCTTGCTCTCTCATTTGCTTGCTACAGTAAAGCCAGCTGCCATCCTGTGAGCTGCATGTGGAGAAATCCACATGACAAGAACCTAAGGAAGGCCTCTAGTCAAGAGCCAACAAGGGACTGAGGTTCTCAGACAGCCCACCAGGGACTGAATGTTGCCAATAACCAGGTAAATAAGCTTGGATGGTCCCATCTTGCAAGGTGGCGAGTGAAAAAGCTGAGAAGCCAGATCCTAAGGAAAAGAAACCTGAAGCCAAGGAGGCTAATGCTGGTGGCAAGGCTAAGAAGGGTAACCTGAAGGCTAAAACACCAAAGAAGGGGAAGCCCCACTGCAGCCAAAACCCTGTCCTTGTCAGAGGAATTGGCAGATACTCCCAATCGGTTAGGTATTCCAGAAAGGCCATGTACAAGAAGTATTCAGCAGCTAAATCCAGGGTTGAAAAGAAAAAGAAGGGGAAGGTTGTTGCTACTGTCACAAAACCAGGTGGTGGTGACAAGAATGGTGGTAGCCAGGTGGTTAAACTTGGCAAAATGCTGAGGTATTATTCTACTGAAGATGTGCCTCAAAAGCTGTTGAGCCATAGCAAAAAACCTTTCAGTTAGGGCATGAGAAAACCAAGTTAGCATCACCCCTGGGACCATTTTGATCATCCTCACTGGGTGCCACAGAGGAAAAGAGGGTAGTTTTCCTGAAGCAGCTGAGTAGTGGTTTGCTACTTGTGACTGGACCTCTGTCCCTCAATCCAGTTCCTCTGCATAGAACACACCAGAAATTCATCATTGCCACTTCTACCAAAATTTATATCAGCAACGTGAAAATCCCCAAACATCTCACTGATGCTTACTTCAAGAAGAAGAAGCTGCATAAGCCCAGACACCAGGAGGGTGAGATCTTGGACACCAAGAAAGAGAAATATAGGATTACAGAGCATGGCAAGGCTGATGGGAAAGGGACGGACTCGCAATTCTGCCAAAAATCAAGGCTGTTCTTCAGCTTCAGGGCTACCTCCACTCTGTGTTTTCTCTCACAAATGGAGTATACCCTCACAAATTGGTGTTCTAAATTTCTGACAAAGAACCTAATTAAATGACTGGTCTATTAAAAAAATAAGCTTGGATGTTATTCAATCCCATTTGAACCTTAAGATAACTGCAACCCTGTGAGAGATCAGGAATCAGAGGACCCAGATAAACCACGCCCAGGTTCCTGGCCCACAAAAACTATGAGATACTAGATAGTTGTTGTTTTAAGCAGCTGAGTTTGGAAGTAATTTATTGTACAGCAATATATTACTAATTTAGGGGTTCCCTCCAGAGTCAGAAAACAGTAAGTTGGACAATCTAGATATAGATAAATAAATAAATAAATAAATATATATATATATATATATATATATATATATATATATATCGCTTAATCACTTTATCCAAATAAGACTACTACCTAAGTGGCCAGTTATGTGGCCTTGGTCCTACCTGGAAATGAGACCTCTTTCTTGTCATATCAGTTTCTTATCCAGTAGAATAGGTTCCTTCTCTCCCATCCAGAACAGAGAAGTGGGAAGAAGATAAAGGGTACATTGCAAGAAGGGAGCCATCCTGTCAAGCTTCCTCAGTTTTTTTTAAGTCTAACATTGAGGTAAGAGTAAAAGATTCAAATGGGATCCTAAAAGTGTATAAGAAACTACTACTATCAGGGCACCTGGGTGGCTCAGTGGGTTAAGCCTCTGCCTTTGGCTCGGGTCATGGTCTCAGGGTCCTGGGATCAAGCCCTGTGTCGGGCTCTCTGCTCAGCAGGGAGCCTGCTTTCCCCTCTCTCTCTGCCTACTTGTGATCTCTCTGTCAAATAAATAAATAAAATCATTTTTAATAAGAAACTACTATTATTAAGAGTAAAATCATAAAAATAATAATAACAATAATAAAATCATCAAAGGACACATTGGTGGTTCCATCAGCTGAGTGTACAACTCTTGATTTCAGCTCAGGTCATGATCTCAGGGTAGTGAAATCAAGCCCCACATCAGGCTCTGTGCTGGTGTGGAGCCTGCTTAAGAGTCTCTCCCTCTGCCTCTCCCCCTCCCCCTCCTCAAATAAATAAAATCTTTTAAAATAATAGTAATAAAATAATGGATTGGAGAAGCAGGTCCTTGCTAAATGCTGTAAACACAGAAAATAATTAGGCAATGTTCTTGCCTTCAGATGGTTTGTATCTAGTTGGTGACATAAGCAAGCAGATGATTTCATTACTCTGAAAAGTTCCAAGAGACTTTCTTAGTAGTTGTAAGCTTGGTTATTTGAATTGATCTTTCTGCTGAAAATAAATAAAATAAAAAGTGGAATACTAAAAATGATCATAAAAGATTAAAAACCTGATAAGATGGGAAGGAAAAATCAAGTCAAGTCTGAAGAGAAAATGGGAATTCATTGAGACACAAGAACATGGAATGTGCTTTTGCCTGACAGCATTAGCCTATTCAAGAAAATGCATTTTTTTATGGCCTTTGGTGGTGGGGAGGCACAAATCAAATCCCAAACCCATACCCAGATGAGATATCTAATAGAAGACAGTCCCCATAATAAGCTGGGATATCAGTTGAAGTAGACATGCCTTGTATAAAATCACATTTAAAATCTGAATCTCGGGGACACCTGGGTGGCTCAGTTGGTTAAGCGGCTGCGTTTGGCTCAGGTCATGATCCCGGCATCCTGGGATGGAGTCCCACATTGGGCTCCTTGCTCGGCAGGGAGCCTGTTTCTCCCTCTGCCTCTGCCTGCCTCTCTGTCTGCCTGTGCTCGCTCTCTCTGACAAATAAATAAATAAAATCTTAAAAAAAAAAATCTGAATTTCGGGGCACCTGGGTGGCTCAGTGGGTTAAAGCTTCTGCCTTCGGATCGGGTCATGATCTCAGGGTCCTTGGATCGAACCCCGCATTGGGCTCTCTGCTCAGCGGAGAGCCTGCTTCCTCCTCTCTCTCTCTCTCTCTCTCTCTCTGCCTGCCTGTCTGCCTACTTGTGATCTCTCTGTCAAATAAATAAATAAAATCTTTAAAAAAATAAAAAATAAAATAAATAAATCAATAACATCTGGAAGAGGCTACTGCTCCTACAAATGCACAGACACCTGTGCAGAGCTACAGGAATCAAGGAGAATCAAGGTGAAAGGATTCCACTAAAGGAATACAGTAAACCTCCACCATATGGTCCCAAAGAAATGGAGACACAGAAATTACTCAACAAAAGATTCAAAATAAATGTTCTAAAGATGCTCAGAGAACTACCAGAAAACATAAGTAAACAATATAGTAATATTAGGAAACCAATACACAAACAAAATGAGAATATCAACAACGAAAAAGAAAACATAAAAAAGAACCAAATGGAAATTTTGGAGCTGAAGAATACAATGACTGAAATGAAGAATTCAATAAAGACCTTCAACAGCAGTCTTAACAAAACAGAAGAAAGAATCAGTGAGTTAAAAGACATTTGAATCATTTGAAATTATCCATTGAGATGAGCAAATGAAAAAGAGTAAGAAGGAATGAAGAAAGCCTATCAGATTTATAGGACACCATCAAAAGAATCACCAGAGCCACAGAAGAAGAAGAGAGAGAGAATTGGGTAGAGAGCTTATTTAGAGAAATAATGCCTAAGAAGTTCCTAAACTGGGGAAGAGATTTAGACATCCAAGTTCATAAAGCTAATAGGTCATCGCAAAATTTCAATCCAAAGTCATCTCATCCAAGCCAAACTATAATAAAACTGCCTAAAATCAAACATAAAGAGAGAATTTTAAAAATATCAAGAGAAAAAAATTTCAACACAAGGAAATCCACATAAGACAATCAGTAGATTTCTTAGCAGAGTTCTTGCAAGCCAGGAGAGAATAATATATGTTCAAAGTGCTAAAAATAAACTTCCAATCAAGAATGCTTTACCCAGCATGTTGTCCTTCAAAAATGATGGAAAGATAAAGACTTTTGTTAACAAATAGAAGCTAAGAAAATTCATCACCCCTAGAACTGTATTACAAAAAACACTGAAATGAATTATTCAAGCTGAAATGAAAAACCTTTAGTTAGTAACATGAGAACATATAAAAATATGTAACACACTGGTAAAGTATATAGTCAGATTCAGAATACTCAAACACTATAATATGGCGATGTATTAACTACTTAGCTCCAGCATAAAGGTTAAAGGATACAAGTATTAAAAGTAACTATAGCTAAAGGATGCCTGGGTGGCTCAGTCAGTTAAATGTCTGACTCCTGATTTTGGTTCAGGTCATAATCTTAGAGTTGTGACATCAAGCCCAATATCAGGCTCCGGGCTGGGTGTGGAACCTGCTTAAGATTCTCTCTCTCCCTCAGCCCCCTCCCCACTCATGATCTCTCTCTCTCTCTCTCTCTCTCTCTCTCTCTCTCTCAAAAAACAAAAACAAAAAACTTTAGCTAAAACAATTTATTAATGGTTATACAATATAAAATGATGTAAGTTGTAACATCAAAAACATAAAAGAGGAAGTGTAAAAGGATAGAGTTTCTATATGAGATTAAAGTTAAATTATTACCAGTGTAAAGTAGACTGTTCTTTTTAAATATTTTATTTTTTATTTGACAGGATCACAAGTAGGCAGAGAGGTAGGGAGTGTGGGAAGCAGACTCCCTGCCAAGCAGAGAGCCTGATGCGGGGTTCAATCCCAGGACCCCAGGATCCTGACCTGAGCCAAAGGCAGAGGCTTAACCCACTGAGCCACCCAGGCGCCCCTAAAGTAAACGTTTTGTTTTTTTTTTTAAGATTTTATTTATCCATCCGACAGACAGAGATCACAGGTAGGCAGAGAGAGAGAGAGAGAGGAGGAAGCAGGCTGTCCGCAGAGCGGAAAGCCCAATGCGGGGCTCGATCCCATGACTCTGGGATCATGACCCCAGCCGAAGGCAGCGGCTTTAACCCACTGAGCCACCCAGGCGCCCCTAAAGTAAACGGTTTTATATTAAGGTGTTTTATGTAAGCTCATGGTACCCACAGAGAGAGAAACTATAGTGATTTGCAAAAGATAAAGATAAGAGTCAAATCATACCACTATGAAAAATCATCAGTTTACAAAGGGAGCCAGCAAGAGGAAAAAGGAATAAGAGCACTATACAACAGCCAGAAAACAATAAGCTGACATTATTTAAGTCCTACAGGTTAACAATTTCTCTAAATGTAAATGGACTGCACTCTCCAATCAAAAGACTTAGAGTAGCTGAAAGGATAAAAACAAAAAGACCAGATATATGCTGCCCACAAGATACTCACCTCAGCTTTAAGTTCCAACACAGAATGAAAGTGAAAGGATTAAAAAAGATAGTCCATGGAAATGGAAACCAAAAGAAAGTAGGGATAGCCATACTTGTAAAAGACAAAATAAAATTCAGTCAAAAGCTGTAAAAGAGACAATTAAGGCCATTATATAATGATAAAGTGCTCAATTATCCCAGAGGATATAACAATTGTAAATATATGCTTCCAACATTGGACCACTAAATATATTAAGCAAACATGAACAGATCCAGAGGGAGAACTAGAAAACAATAAAATAATAAGTAGAGTTCTTCAATATACCATTCCAACAGTGGGTAGACCATCCATGCAGAAAATCAGTGAGGAAAAGTTAGACTTGAACCATACTTTAAGACAAATGAACCTAAGAGACATAAACAGAAAATTCCATCCAACAGAAGCAGAACATATTCTTACCAAGTACACAAGGAAAATTCTCCAGAATAAATCATATGATAGGCAACAAAACATCTCAACAAATTTAAGAAGACTAAAACCATAACAACTGTCTCTTCCAATCACGATGGTATGAAACTAAAAATCAATAAAAGGAAGAAAGCTGGAAATTTTGCAATAAAGTAGACATTAAACAACACCGTTAAACAATCAGTGAGTCAAAGAAAAACTCAAAAGAGAATTTAAAAAATCTTGAAACAAATAAAAATGGAAAGACAACATATTCTTGAAACAAATAAAAATTGAAAGACAACATATTAAAATCTACGGAATACTAGAACCGTTCTAAGAGAGAAGTTTATAGCAAGAAATGCTTACATTACAAAAAAAAATAAAGATCTGAAATTGAAAACCTAACCTTATACCTCAAATAACTAAGAAACCAAGCCTAAGTTAGCATCAGAAGAAGGAAATAACAAAGATCAGAACAGAAAAAATGAAATACAGACCAGACAACCAATAGAAAAGATTAACAAAAGTAAGAGCTGGTATTTTGAAAAGATAAACAAAACTGAAAAACTTTTAAAGAAAAATTAATATTAATCCTTCTTAAACTCTTCCATAAAATTGAGAGGAAAGGGTGGCTCAGTCAGTTGAGCATCTGACTCTCAGTTTCAGATCAGGTCATGATCTCACATTTGGGGGATTAAGCCTTGAATCAGGCTCCATGCTCAATGTGGAGTCTTCTTCAGATTCTTTCTCCTTCTCCCTTCCCCTCTGCCCTTCTCCACTCTCTCTCTCTCTCTCTCTCTCAAAAAAAAAAAAAAAAAAACAAATAAAATCTTTTTTAAAAATTGAAGCCAAAGAACACTCCCAAAATCATTTTACATTATCAACATAAACATGATACTGAAGCTACATAAGGACACTACAAAAAAAGAAATCTATAGGCCAATGTCCCCAGTGAACATAGATACAAAAATTCTCAACAAAATATTAACAAACTGAACTGAACAGTACATTAAAAAGATCATATACCATGACGAAGAAGGATTTATCACTGAGATGCAAGAATGGTTCAATGCATCAAATCAACAAATATAACACCTCACATATATAGATGAAAACTAAAAATCATACAATCATCTCAATAGATTAGAAAAGGTGGCAAAATTCAACATGCTTAAATGATCAAATCTCTCCAAAAATTGGGTGTAAACATACCTCAGCATAATATAAGCCATATGTAAGAAGCCCACTTGGTACCATTTTCAATGGTGAAAAGTTGAAAGTTTTTCCTCTAAGATCAGGAACAAGTAAGAATGTCCACTCTCACCACTTTAAATCCACGTAGTACAGTAAGTCCCAACCAGGGCAATCAGACAAGAAAAAGAAGTAAAGGACAATAAAAGACTTGATCCAAAGCACAAAGGAAGAAGTAATATTGTCTCCATTTGCAGATGTCTTTACATAAAGAAAATCCTAAAGACTCAACCAAAAAGCCTATCTAATCAGTGAGTTCAGTAAAGTTGCCAGATATAAAGCCAACATACAGAAATCAGTTGTGTGTCTATACACAAAAAATGAAATATCTGAAAAATAAATTTTAAAAACCCACCTCATTTACAATAGCATCAAAAGAATAAAATTCTTAGGAATAAACTTAACCAAGGAGGGAAAGTTCTGGAAACTGAAAACTATAAGACTTTGATTTTAAAAAACTGAAGGAGGCCCAAATAAAGGGAAAGATATAACTTGTTCATGTTTGGAAGAATTAATATTTTTAAAATACCCATGCTACCCACAGTCATCTATAGATTCAATGCAATTTCTATCAATTCCAATCACATTTTTCACAGAAAGAGAAAAAAATCTTAAAATTTGTATGGAACCACAAAAGACACTAAGCAGCCAAAGCAATCTTGAGAAAAATAAACAAAGCTGAAGGTATCACTTTCAAACTATACTACAAAACTAAAGTATGATACTGGCAAGAAAATAGACACATGGACCTTGGAAAAGAATCAAAACCCTAGGGGGAAAAATGCAATATGGTCAACTAATATTTGACAAGAAAGTCAAGAATACCTGAAGGGGAAAGGACAGTCTTTTCAATAAACAGTGTTAAGAAAACTGAATGTTTACATGCATAGAATGAAATTGGACCACTACCTTACACCACTCACAAAAAATAACTCAAAAGGGATTAAAGACTTAAATGTAATAACTGAAACTACAAAACTCCAGGAAGAAAATATAGGAGAAATCTTGACATTTACTTAACAATGATTTTATAGATATGACACCAAAAGCACAAGCGGAAAACATAAAAAGAAACAAGTAAGAATATGCGCAACTAAAAATCTTCTGTAGAGCAAAAGCAATGACCACCAAAATGGAAAAAGAACATATGAAATGGGAGGTACTATTTGCAAGCCATCTATCTGATAAGGGGATCAAAAATATAGGGGTGCATGGGTGGCTCAGTCATTAAGCATCTGCCTTCTGCTCAGGTCATGTCCCAGAGTCCTGGGATCAAGTCCCACATTGGGCTTCCTACTCAGTGGGAAGCCTGCTTCTCCCTCTCTCACTCCCCCTGCTTGTGTTCCCTCTCTCGCCGCCGTCTCTCTTTCTGTCAAATAAATAAATAAAATCTTTTTTTAAAAATCCAAGGGCGCCTGGGTGGTTCAGTGGGTTAAGCCTCTGCCTTCAGCCCAAGTCATGATCTCAGGGTCCTGGGATCGAGTTCCGCAACGGGCTCTCTGCTCGGCAGGGAGCCTGCTTCCTCCTCTCTCTCTCTCTCTGCCTGCCTCTCTGCCTACTTGTGATCTCTTTCTGTCAAATAAATAAATAAAATCTTTTTTTTAAAAATCCAAAATATATAAGGAACTCATACAAATCAATAGCCAAAAGAGAGAGAGAGACGAAAGAAAGAAAGAAAGAAAATAATCTAATGTAATTAAACCATAAGAGACTCTTAACTATAGAGAACGAACTGAAGGTTGCTGGAGGGAGGTGGGTGGGGGATGAGCTAAAGGGCCATTAAGGAGGGCACTTGTGATGAGTGCTGGCTGTTGTACATAAGTGATGAATCACTAAGTTCTACTCCTGAAACCAGTATTACACTGTATGATAGCTAACTAGAATTTAACTTGGAAAAATTTTTTTTTAAATTTTATTTATTTATTTGACAGAGAGAGTAAGAGAGCACAAGCAGGGAGAATAGCAGAGGCAGAGGGAGAGGAAGAAGTAGGCTCCCCATTATGCAGGGACCCCCCATCCAGGACCCCCGGATCATAGCCCGAGCCAAAGGCAGATGCCTAACTATCTGAGCCACCCAGGCATCCCGAAAAAAACTTTTTTTTAAGATTTTATTTATTTATTTGACAGACAGAGATCACAAGTAGGCAGAGAAGCAGGTAGATAGAGAGAGGAGGAAGCTGGTTCCCCATGGAGCAGAGAACCCAATGTGGGGCTCAATCCCAGGACCCTGGGATCATGACCTGAGCTGAAGGCAGAGGCTTTAACCCACTGAGCCACCCAGGCACCCCCCAAAAAAATTTTTTAATTAAAAAATGGGCAAAGAACTTGAATGGGCTTTTTTCCAAAGAAGACATACAAATGGCCAACACGTAGATTAAAAAATGATCAACATCACTAAACACCAGAGAAATGCAAATAAAACCACAATGAGAAAACCACAGAATGGTTATTATCAAAAAGGCAGGAGATAATAAATGTTGGTGAGAAAGTAGAGAAAAGGGAACCCTTGTGCATTGTTGGCGGGAATATAAATTGGTGCAACAACTATGTAAAAGAGAGTTTATTATAAATTATAAATTCTTGTTTTGGTGCCCAACCTCCCTGGACTCTTAGCTTTCGGGGCCAGGGAACGCCTCCTTCATCCCCACTAGGGCCTCTGCACCTAATGAACTGCAAAAGGAATATATCGACTGCATACCCCTCTGGCCCACCTTAAACTCAATAAACAATTGTGGAATTAAAGTCTAAATAGATCCAAAAAGGATATAATGGAAGGGCCATAGTGTGATTTAGCACATTGTTTTGGGTTTTTTTTAAGATTTTCTTTATTTATTTGTCAGAGAGAGAGCACAAGCAGGCAGAGTGGCAGGCAGAGGCAGAGAAAGAAGCAGGCTCCCTGCTGGACAAGGAGCCCGATGCGGGACTCGATCCCAGGACCCTGGGATCATGACCTGACCCGAAGGCAGCAGCTTAGCCAGCTAAGCCACCCAGGCATCCCTAGCATGTTTTTTAAGTGGCATTCAAATCAGTGACAAAAGATAAAAACAGAATTCAGGAAATACTATTGGAAAAAATAAAATAATGTTAGATACCACTTCATATCATTCAGTAAACTAATTTATGCAGTTAACTAATACTGACATATTTTTTTCAGATTTTTTAAAGATTATTTATTGAGAGAGAGCAGGCAAGCAGGGAGAGAGGCAGAGAGAGAGGAAGAGAGGGAATCTCCAGTAGATGTTATGCTGAGCGCAGAGCGTGACTCGGGGCTCAGTCCCAGGACCCCAAGATCATGACCTGAGCCAAAATCAAGAGTCAGATGCTCGACTGACTGAGCTACCCAAACGCTCGCTAGCATTGACATATATTTCAATATATTCACAAAATTATTAGAATAAAGATGAAATAATTTAAAATTGAAACAGAGAAGAGCTTTTGCAACAAGGCTCTGAAAGTGGATGGAGGAATTTTTATAGATTTGACTATTACCCTGAGACCTTTACTTGCATCTCAAAACATAGGAACAATAAAATGAAAACAAACTGGGGAAAATATTTGCAGCCTGTAAAGGGAAAAATCCAATAGGGACAATGATTGTGGACCTTGGCTGCCTGGGTTCAAGTCCTGCCTCTAACTACTTACACCTTTTGCACCTTAGACAAGTGATTGAACTTTGTTTTCCTTCCGTTTTCTGATCTCTTTTTTGAGATAAAAACATCGCTTGCCTTGTAGGGTTGTTGGGCACTCACAGGAGTTCACAGAAGTGAATGCAGTGTCCAATTAGCTGCCGATAATCATAGTCACAGTTGTCATGGTAGAAATAGTATAAGAAACTCCAATATAAATCATGACAAAATGACAAACATCCCAAATTTAAAAGCACAGACATCATTAGCAAGTAATGCACAAATGAAGGATTAAATTAGCTAATATATACCAGTTTTTGCTTATGAAACTGGCCCAGTTTTTAAAACTTGATAAAAAGCCAATGTTGGTGAGGAGCTATGGAAACTAACACTCTCATACAACACTGGTGGGCATAAAAATTTAGGGCAAACATTTCTGGCAGACAATAGCTCTTCATATATCAAAAGCTCTGAAGGTATTCACAGCCCATAAAGCAGCAATTCCGCTTTTAGAATGTCATTAAGAAAAACAATCATGAGGTGATTTACACTTAAATGCAAAAATTCAGAACAACATGTTCCATAAAAGCCAAAACACTGAAAACAACTAAATGACCAAAGCAGCTGATTAGATGAGTATATTGCATTTATATTGAAATATATATTTCATTTATAATGAAATTATATATATATAAATTATTTCATTTATAATGAAATAATTGGAAGCAAATAAAATTTTCCATAATACTCCTGAAATAGTCCATATTACCATAAAACATTTTTAGTGTGTAAAATAAGAATAACAAGATGTCCAAAATATATTGTTATTTTTTTTAGAAAGAGTTTACAGACTAAATACTAAGTTATCCAGTCTTTGAGAGTCTATGTTTCTGTGTATAATGGCATAAACTGTGTTTTAAAGGATAATCTTTTGCCAACGCCCATCATGGATTTCACAGTGAAGACTCCTGGAGTGTGTGCCCAACCCAGAAATCATCAAATGCTCCGAAAGGCCAGGACTATTGTTTTACAAAGAGCAAGGCCAATGTTGTATGAAAGAGAACAAATTTTTAGTAGGCTACACTGAATAGTGTTGGTTCTGGGAAAATAAAAAGAATGCTTGCTTTGGTGAAATGTTCTTGCAACTTAAGTTACTACTGAAGAAATTTCCTATAGTTTTCCTAGTCAGAAGAGGGGGCCTTATATGAGAACACTCGTTGTCTCTCGACCCAAACCACCACATGCACCTCAGAGTCATCAAGAGAAGAATTTTCACTAGCATCTGGCCAACACTCATGCAGCAGAAACTTGGAGGGACTCTCCCAAGGAGAGTCAGGGAGGGACAGAGACTGAGCTCTAGAAGGAAGACAATCAGCACTGAGAGCAGTCAATGCTGTAAGCAGTCTCAGCCTGGACCCGCACCCAAATCTGAAAGAGCTGCCTCCTCCGGGCTGAAGCCTGGGCTTTTTGCAGCCCTATCTCTGACGCCCACAGTCCTCGGAGTCCAAGGTTCAGTGGAAACCAGCTTGCAGAGAGGTATAGAAGAACACAGGAGAATTCAGAATTCAGAAAGGACCAGTCCAGGATCCCGGTAAGTCAGGAAATGATTCACAAGGACTGGGGCAGGGACTCAGGAGGCTTAATATAACTAAGCTGTGCATCATTTAATCTCTGTTAACAAGAGGCCTCCTGACATGGCTGCAGGTTCCACTGCTCTACAACAGACACTTGGTAGGAACAAGTGAGGCCAGTAGGCAAAGCCTCTCCCAGAATCCAATGCGGGGCAAACACCACAGTCAAGCAGAGAGAAGACGGTGGGACTGAAGGAGGTGCTAAAGAGGAGAGCAGGTGTGAGATTATCTATGATCTGGTTACATATGGGACATGGCACTGCCAACGGTGTGGGCTTCACAGAGCCACCGACTCAGCCGCTTCTCAGCAGCCCTGTTCCTCCCACACGAGAGCCCTCATACCCCCTCATACACACACACAAGCACATAGCCTACAGTCACATAAACATATCAAACATGGAAATCCTGATGAGGTAGTCCTCTGCAAAGTGGACAAATACAGTGTGCAAGGACCGGGACACAGCTGAGGTCCATCACTGGTCCTTCCCACACACAGGGACCAACCAAACACTCCCTGAAAACAAGGGAGACATTGATTTGGACTGTCACTGACTCATCTCAGTCTGGGTTCAATATCATTTCTTACCAAAGCTACCACCATGATCAATTGACACCCCCTAGGAGAAGAACAAGTATTCACAGTCAGCGTGGTTCCTTTTTGGCCAAAAACACATGGTTTCCACTGAGGCTTCAGCTCCCTGACTCCAGAAACCTTTCTCTTCACCCCTTACTGTTGATCCCAGGAAACTCACTTTGAGCAGCCACCATGGTGCTGAGGAGGACACAGAGTCCCTGAAGAGAGAGATTCAAAGCCATCCTGAGTCCCATGTCCTCAAAGTCACAGTCCCAGCTGCAAAATAACCCTGTAAGGAGGTACCAGAACACCAACAAAAGTCTACAGTAATGGAAGGGGAGAATATAAACACATCCTCCCTGCTGAGAGCCAATAGAGACACACTTTGCCATTTAAGATGTGATCGGAGACCTCATCTGCCACTTTCTGAAGCTCAAACACCAATTAGATTCTGAATCTCCAAAATCTCCTTATATGAACATGGCCTTTTGACATCATGTTTCCTTAGGTCTCTGAGAACCAGGCCCGTGTCATGGGTGCTGAAGTAGCAAAGTTGCATCAAAAAGCATGAATGGCTTTCTCCCTCCTAAGGGTCCTGGCTGCTGGTGGGAGACTGAAATCTTGGAGGGTCAGGGTGCCACAATCAGTTACCATTTGGCCCAGGAGAGGATGTTTTTGGTGCAATCGAGCATTGTTCTTCCCTGTGTCTTAGCTCATGGCTGAAACAGGGAACCACAAGGAGGTTTGAAATACAAGAATAATTATCAGATAAGCCAGCAGAAAATGAGGATCGGCAGCACAGGCATTTACAGGTGAATGTGGAGGGCTGAGGTGGGAGTTAAGTGGAGGTGTGATTATTGGTCTTTCTTCATTCTGCTCAGAACGATCTGGACACCGAGGACCTAGAGCACAGAGGGGCTCATAACAAAAAGGGGCTTTGACAGAATCTAACTTTTCCTCTTTAGGGATCTTTCTGAGCCTTTCAAACCACTCTGTCCAGGCTACACCTGTCACCTGGGGCTAAATTCTCCTTTATGGGATGAGGAGGAGCTCTAATCCACAGGGTATTTACAGACCGATCTTCTAGAAAGCCAGACTGGTGCTCAGGGCTGAGAGCCCATGGCCTCTCTGTCCCCCACAACCCTTTCTTCAACCCTGGGAACCCCTCACTTTCCCATCCACTCCAGCCAAATGACTGAGCCACTTGCACCATTTTTCTTCCTGCATTCCCCACCCTCCCCACCACCACCCTTTTGGAATCTCTCCAAATTCCTACTTTGGTGTAATGTGAAGTTGAACCCTGAATCCATCTTATCCTTGCTATCCCTAATAGCATGTGTGTGGGTAATACACATATTCACTCTCTTCATTTTTAATGGTTTTACTCTTAGTCACACCAGAAAAAGAAACAAGGGGAGACAGAACCAAGAAGCACTCAGAAGGTATGAGTGCTCATTAAGGTAAAATGTGTGAGTTACCGGGCATCACGCATAACACACCATCAGCTAACATTTACCAACATCCTCTCTACACCATTACATAAAAACACTGTACCACAGGCTCAGAATAAAACAATGAACAGGACAGACATTATCCCTGAGCTCACAGGGTTCAAAGTCTAGCTGGTGGCCAAATGTGTTAGACTAAGTGTATATGAAATTGTTTCACAAAGATGTGAAATCTATAATGAAAAATTCTGTGAGTAATAAGAGGTTACAACATGGAGGCTGTGAGGAAGTCAGCTCTCACCAGGGGAAGTTTGTCTTTGGGAGGGATATTTCGGCTGATACAAATGAAGGAGGTGGAGCGTGCCAGAAAAGTCAAGTCCCTCAACTTGACTTTTTGAGAGCCTCATGTCCTCTCTCTCGACCCTGCCATTGCTGGTAACCACTCCCTTTCAGACTCAGAATGTTTATATACTGAAATGCTCTTCTTCTAGTTCTTGGTCTTATTTCAACCACCTGTCTTTCACCTGGACTTTTCTCTTCCCTTGAATCTCTTGTTCTACTTGAGATAGGATGCACTAAGAGTTGGAGAAAGAACTAAAGATTAGATCACCAAGAGGCATATATGAGTTGACTGGGGCTTAAATATGTAGTGCCAGGCCCCAGGAGGCTCAGAGTTTGCAAGAACGAAGCTGATATTATTCAATTTGTGGGGAATGGTGAACCAGAACAAGAAGGAGAGCAATGCTACCATTTTCCTCAAACGTGTAAAATGCCACAAAGAGTGATGCTACTTAACGGGCCCTACTATGTTCATGTTTTATTGTGAAACATGACTTCCCACAGAGCAATGCTTTGGTGCAGGCCCAGGAATGGAGACTTAACCTCTTACCAGTAGGAGCCTGAAGTTTGGGAGAAAACACATGAAACTCTCAGGTTGAGTCAGAAACTACTACAGAGGACAAAGATAGTTGTAAAATCTGTACAGGAAGCCTAGAATTTAAAAAAAAAATAGATAACCAGTGGGAATTAGTGTGATGGAAGAAGAATGGTAAACTACTCTCTACAACTTGCAGAGTCACAGCAGAATGAACTCAGTCAAGCTGATCCACTGATACTACTTATTGTCAACACGTACCACTATTAAGAGAAGTTGTGTTTCATCTACCTGGCAGGCATCAAAACAAAAGAAAAGGAAGCTTCCTATCAACAAGGGTTCAAATTCACTGCTTCTCTTCCCTCCGCATTATTTGATGCTATTTCAAAATCACACAGAATCTTTGCACCCTAGTCAACAGGTTAACAACTCCACTCTCTTGCTCCAGCTCACACTCCATTGATTATTTTATCCTCACTTTCACCCACAGCATATGAGTGGCATCCCAATACTGGATCCAGTCTGTTGAAAGGGTCCTCTAAACACCAGACCCAAGGTTCATCAGCTCGGTAAGCCCCTACATAAGTAGCTCTGAGCCTCGGGTCCATTGCTGGTTCTCTCATGTGGCAGTATCTGGTGGTGAACTCAGGGGTCAGCCCACATCCTCTGAGATTAAACAATTACTTCCTGTAACACCGGTTCTAGCTGGATCCCTCCTCAACACTCCACTGCTCCCCGACAGCTGCCTCTCAATCTTTACTCACCGGTGTTAACCACTATTAATCCAGAAGCTTCTGAAGCCACTGGGCCAGGCCTGCAGGGGCTCATGGTCAAGCCTGGATCAAAGGCAGAAAGACCCATGGGTAGTCAGACAGCAGGCCTAGCCTTCCTCTCCTGCTGGCCCACAGAGTTAGGGTAGGCCCTAACACCTTCACTTCCATCGAGCACAGAAAGTCCCAATTACTCTCTTCCATGGTCGATCATTTTTCCTTGGCAGCCATTTTCTCTACATTCAGTCAGGAGAGGAATATAGTAAAGCCACAACATCAGGTTTAGTGGTAAATGTGAAAATTCTCAGGACTTTGTAAATACTCCTGTTCAGGGTCAGTTCACATCTAGATGGGATAGAGATGGTCCACACAGCCCTCAGAACATTCTGTTCCTTACCTATTTCTGTGGAGTAGATGGCACTGGGTTAGGCCCATTTCTTCATTTGGTTCTTGTTCTTGAGATCTAGAACAGGAGCAAAGAGACAGGCTTTAAGCTGAGAGGAAATGACTCTGGTCTTGGGGGAAAAAAAGGGATGAATAAGCATTGGTGATGCTAACACTTGTAGTGAAGGGAGAAGATAATGTATTAAATGATTGATTAATTCTCTCAGTAAAATAGAAGACAAAAATACTGGATGGAAGGAAGGAAGTGGTTTGTAAAAGGTTTAGAGAGAGAAGCAAGTTTGCAATTACACCTGATGAGAACTGCATTATTAAAGTTACATTATTTCATTTATCTGTTAGAACACTGAGCTTCCAGAGTTAGAAACCTAGAAATCCTGTTGACAAAACAAATACAAAATGTATTGAAAAGGCATGAAGCAGTTCATTGAGCCATTGAACCAAAAGAAGAGCCTCTGGGTACGGAAGCTGGGACCAGCCACTGCCAGGAGTCTCTGCACTGACCTCTCAGCTGTCCTGTTCTTGCCTGGTTCCATTCTTTGCTACTGTAGACCAACTCTAACCCATTCTCACCCCAAGAGGCAAAGCTGTCTCTCCTTCTAGCTGTGGTTTGACAAACCCAGAAGAGGACACTGAATGGCCTGGCTTAAGTCCTATGCCCATCGCTGGACTAAGAGCTGTGCTCAGAAGGATGAGCTAATCTCTTCTGGCTCAGCTTGCATCAAGTGCTCAGGGTTTGGAGGGCATTTCCAATAGTTAAGAAGAGTAAGAAAAGACCAGGGAATAGATAGGGGCATGCTGTGCGCAGTAAATGCCAAAGTTCCTCTTTTGGGTTCTTGGCCTCAATTCTAACAGAGGGTTGTGGAGAGGAGGGCTTCCCATATAACACCAAACAATTATCCAACACTAGCAGGGTGTCTAAGAATTCAACTCAATTCTGACACAATCTACCCAGAGAGAGCATCAGATTCCAAAGCTCAAGGGTTCAATCCTACAAGACTGCCCCCACTACCCCTCTTCCCCCCACACACACATGGTCCCAAGCCCAGGTTTTTACCTGTGCTCCTGACAGAACAGCTACAGATGAAGGTTTACTGGACCTCCTTCCTGGGCCCCTTTAATTTGCTAGAGCAGCTCACAGAACTCAGAGAAATATTTTGCTTCCTAGATCACCAGTTTATTGCAAAAAGATACAACTCAGGAACATCCAGGTGGAAGAGATGCATGGGGCAAGAGACGGGAGAAGGGATGCAGAGCCTCTATGGTCTTCTCCAGATAGGCCCCTCTCCCTCCATCTCCATGTGTTCACCAGCCCAGAAAGCTCTTTGAACCCAGTTCTTTTGGGTTTGTAAAGCTAATAGTGGGAAAACTCACTAAAATGGAGTTGGAAGTTTCAGCAGGGGTACCTTTCATGCCCAACCACTGGTAGTTAACCGCAGACCCAACAGGAAGAACAGACCTTGCACTTGGATATTACTTTACTATCCCAATAGGAAGAACGAAGGCTTCTTCCTCCCCCAGCAACAGCCCAGCCAATAAGAGACAGTCACCGTTCAGCCAATGAAAAGCCACCATACTTAGAACCCCCAATTTACTCCAATGGATTTTCTGTTAATAACTGCCTAACTTCCCATTCTCCTCTGTAAAAGAGCATGCCTCTCCTTTGGCAGACGTGCTTATTGTTTTGCCATAAGTTCTTTGTCCCAGATTATGATTCCTTGTTACTCCTGAATAAACCATCTTTTGCTAGTAAAATAACTGGCAGTTTTGTTTCTTTAAGGTTAACAGGTTTTATGGAGACTTCATTACATAGTCATGATTGATTATATCATTGGCCATTGGTGATTGATTCAACCTCCAGCTCCTCTCCTCCCCCCCCCCCCAGATGTCAGGGGTTGGAACAAAAATTTCCAACCCTCTAAACACAATGGTTGCCTCCACTGGAAACCAGTTTCCATCCTTAGATGCTTTCCCAAAGCCACCTCATTCACATGACAAAAGATGCCTTTATCACTTTGTGCCACTCATCCCAAGGGTTTTGGGAGCTGTGAGCCCAAAAATGCAGATTAAAAACAAATATATATGAAAAATATGTATTTGGTCATCCAGATGACCAAATACATATTTATTATAAATCAGAATATCATGGTTTCCTAAGGGAAAAGTAGAATGGATCCTGGTAAAGACTGTGTCATTAAGAAAGATTAATGGAAAGTCAGCCATGGAACATAAATGGAATATTGAGCAAACACAACTGATGAAGAAATGAAAACTTTTTTACTTGACTCATTTCTTAAAATTAATTCAGAGGGAAAGTTTTCTCTGCCCCCGTGGCAGATCCCAAGACTTCTCACTACTAAATAAGGCATAGTCCAAGGTCACTTTAAGTCACAAAACACAAGCTCAGTGCAGTAATTAGACCATATCCAGGCAGAACTCCCTTAGACTCAGTCCAGAGGATCCTGCACTTTGTAGGACAGTGCTATGGCTGTCCCCTAGCCAGCCCCTTTCTACAGGTAGGAGAGTCCATGGGGTAGGTGAATACCCCACCAAGACAGAGTCCATGCCATCCCCTACTAGACCACCTCTGGGTTCTCAGAATCAGGAATTCCCTGCCCAAATGGAGCCCAGCCTGCTCCTAGACCTGCATTGACCTCTTCCCAACACATCCTCCCAAGAGTGGACAAAGAGTAAGTAACCCTGACCCTGAGAAGGCCTGGTGTTTGCTGTGGAAGTAGGGGTGCAATTTAGACCGTGGCTCCTCAAAGTAGGTCCATCCACAGACAGGCTGTGTATCAGCATCACCTGGGAGGTGGTTAGACTGAAAATTCTCAGACCACATCCAGACCTACTAAATTAGAATCTGGCTGTCACAAACTTTCCAGGTTATTCTTATGCATATCAAGATTTGAGAAGCCCCAGGTTATGTGGAGCAAGGACATATAGGCTGGACTGAACATACTGCCCTGGACTGAGGAAAAATATCTGGCTTCAGCACTGAGGCACCAAAGGTGTCCAAATCCTCCTTCAAAACCTCCTCCTTTCTTCACACTATGATCTTTTTCTTATCTATAATCTCCTTAATGAGGCCAACTGCCATGGAACCATATCTAATATATTACCTTTGCAAATCTGCATTTAGCTGTCTGGCTTCAGAATTTCCTATCTATTAAATTTTGATGTCTCGGTGGCAATTTCAGCTTTAAAATCCTACTCCAGAAACATAAGAGAGCTGTCGAAAACAAACAGTGGCTATGCCTTTGCAGGGCTTATTGAAGCCAGAGGATCCCCTTACTCGCCAATATTATGGTCTGGTCTCCTGAAAGCCATCTGACATTGTCTTGTTGGAACGAAAGTGCGATCCATCTTTGTTGGAAAGGTGGGTTTGTCAGTTTCTAGAGCTTGAGGCCATTAAAACTTCCAACTAAATATTCTAGCTTCTCTGTTCACTAACTAGGTTTTCAATCATCTCATGCCAACCCCTCCCGCACCCGGAGGTTACAGGCAGAGATGTTTGGTCATATCCAGGTAACACCCAGCTAATCTGACAGTTACATTTCCCAGTGTAAATGAATAAAAATGGTACTCTGACTTAAATTTTAAATTGTTTTCTGGGAACTCACAGTCAGTAGACAAATCTTCTTGAAAATAAAAACACATTAACAGCTCTCTTAATGATAATAATTTATCACTAATCATCAGCAAGGAAAAGAAAGAAAAGAATGAGGACACGGAGGAGGGTGGAAAAGAAAGTTCCACATACTCATTTTCATCTAATTAACGTTATCATAAAAATCTTTTCACATAAATTTGTCCACATTTCAGATTACTTACATGTAATAATGCCCAGAAAGGGTATTATCTTATATTTTCAGAAGAGCAGTTTATTATTAGTTAAATGACAAAAATATTGTTTCTTATCATTCAATGGAAATCCTCCCATTCTCCTCTAAATCACCCAAACTTTCTTGAAGGAGGAGAAAGAAAAAAATAAATTTATCTCCCTTATCCCACTCCACGTCTAAGTCACTATGTCTTCTAAGACTGGCTGGAATGGGGAGTATTTCAGGCACAGGAGATGTGTTGACGACTTCCATCCAACCGCCAAGGTTCACTGCCCACCCTCCCCTCACCTAGACATGGAATCTTTACATAGCCTTCATTGGGTTCTGGACTTCTGAGTTGCAAATACTTAAATGATTAACTTTTACAAAGAAATGTTCAAGTCAAACTGTAATCCACTCCATGTATCAGTGTACTTGTCCAATGTGTGAGAACATCAACTTCTGCGCTGGTGCCCAGGTTCCTGGTTCCAAGTGTGCCAGTTACAGGATCGCTACAAGATGGCAGAGCTGGGAATGACAGGTACTGCGAGCAGACTGAGCCAAGTCCAATGTCATCACTTGTTTCTCAAAAAGATCACAATATCTATTTCATGTTCAAATGTCCTAGAATGGCCTATCAACTAAGATCTCAAAGCTCCATTGTTTGAACTCTGAAAGAAATTAATGAAGATAGAAACAAAGACACTAAACAGATGGACCAGATATATGGTATAATTGATGATGGTGGTGATGGTGATAGAGAGATGATACATAGATACATACATACATACATACATGCATACATAGACAGATGATAGACAGCCAGATGGATACAATATCTAGACATGAGGCTTTTTAATTATGCTACCCTTTTCTTTTATTGCATTTCATTTTATATGAACTATCCTTTTCAGCTAGTCACCAAATGATCTTCAGGTGAGAAAGAGGCTGTTATAACAACAGATAGAGAATGAAGGAGTCAATGTTCAACTCTAGCCCACCAAAATAAGATGTTTAGGTCCCAAAAAGAAAATAGTTTCAAAAGACTATGGTTCTCTAAACTTCAAATGTTTCCCCTTTGTATATTAAGAGTTTGGTTTGGTTCCTATCAGAACACAGTTGTATTATAAACCACAGCTATGGAAGACATAAAATATAATTTAAGGGAACCGCCCCAGACAGAAAGGGAAGAGAGAAAGTCTTTTGCTAGGGAGTGGCTACAAAGGGTAAGGGTCAAGGGAGAGGCATGTGAAACAGAAAAGAGAAGGGGGCAAATGCTGCCTGAAAGCACCAGTGAGCCCCTACTCCACCTCCTTAGACCTAAGGCTAAGAGGAAAGGTGGGGGCAAAAATGAATGCCCAGATGAGTTGAGGGGAAAGCCAAAAGCAGATGGGGCTTGCACCCCATTTAGCCATTGCTACCTTACTCTGGTTCCCATGGATCAGAGATGTTCTTGCATGTTCCCCCAGGGTAGGTATAGTGAGACAGGCAGTAAGGAAATGCAAGATACAACTTCCTGGGACGCCTGGGTGGCTCAGTTGGTTGAGCAGCTGCCTTCGGCTCAGGTCATGATCCCAGCGTCCTGGGATCGAGTCCCACATTGGGCTCTTTGCTTGGCAGGGAGCCTGCTTCTCCCTCTGCCTCTGCCTGCTTCTCTGTCTGCCTGTGCTCACTCTCTCTCTCTCTCTCTAACAAATAAATAAATAAAATAAAATCTTAAAAAAAAAAAGATATAACTTCCTTCTTCAAAATTCAACCTTGGGGGGCACCTGGGTGGCTCAGTGAGTTAAGCCTCTGCCTTCAGCTCAGGTCATGATCTCAGGGTCCTGGGGTCGAGCCCCACATCGGGCTCTCTGCTCAGCAGGGAGCCTGCTTCCTTCTCTCTCTGCCTGCTTCTCTGCCTACTTGTGATCTCTATCAAGTAAATAAAAAAATAAAAATAAAATAAAAAATAAATTTAAAAAATTTTTAAAAATATATTCAACCTTGGTAACACCCACTACCACCCCATTCTTCATGCCCCCTCGAGCTCAGAGTTCCCATAACGCACCCCTGCAGTACACACAAACCCACCCTGTAGCCCCCTCACCCTGGCCCTCAGCATTTAAGCACACAGATATGGAAGGAAGTATTTTGTGACCTTCTCATCCCCAGAGTTTCTCCCCCAAACCTCAGAGACAGCTTCATGCCCCGCCCCATCCTACACAGGATGTTCTCAGTGAGACAAACCCTGTGAGTCAGTCCACAGCCTTGTCACATTCTCTGCTAGAAGGACCCATCTCATCCAGGTCAGTAAATATAGGTTCTCTGTCCCTACCAAGCCCATTCTTTGTCCTTGAGACTTAGGTAAATTAAAAGGGAGAAAAAACAATTGAACACATGTACATCTCCCCTAAATATTCTAGTAGCTACTTCTTAATTTCCCAAGCATCACTCACTTGTCATCTGTTTCTCCCACTCCTAAGTCCCATGGCTATATATAAGCCCTGTTTTCTCCTATGTCTGTCATCTTATCATTGTAATGAAAATAGCTGATTATAAATCTGAGAAACAGGATTTGATCTCAGGTGCCACAGCTAGGATGAGGATCTGGTCACTCAAAGTCGATGCTATCCTCCACCTGGAGCCCAGATTTACCATTCCTTCCCCAGTTTGAGCCTCTACATCCTCACCAGAAACCCTTCACCTGGACACCTGGAACACAGAGTTTGCTGGAGCCCAACCATCTCTTCCCACAAGAAGACAAAGGCATGCATTTAGTGTAACCAGTTTCATAGGGTCTCACTTTCCTCAGCACTGAAATCTCAGAGGGAAGGTTCTGGGATCCAGACCCTGTTCTAAGGAATGGTGGGCTGGAAAGGAGGAGCTCAACTCAGGGCTGGTATGCTGTCTCCACGTACTGCCCTGTATTACAGAGCTAGGGTACAGGGTCAACATAAGCCTACTTGTCCTCTAATAAAGATAAGATCTTCTTTGACACATGAGGAAATATCAGTGTACAATCTCATCAAAGATGAAAATTTGAGAGGCTATTCTATTAACATATTTCATACAATACCATTAAATGGTATGAGTGAGGGGTCAAACAACACAATGAATACAATCAATTCCAAATTCCAGAAACCAAGGCAGCCCCATTGCCACGGCAGTGATGAGACGGCCAGTTTCAAAAATATACAGATGCTGCAGGTTTCTCTGTGTACCCTGAGATACAGAAGACAAACCTCGACCTTGAGAGGTGAAGACCATGAAGCCTCTTACTCTAGCCTTAATCAGATAGGGCTAAGTTGACAGGATGTTACATATTTATCGTTTGACACATTTCCAATTAAAACCACACACAACTGTAACAGTAAGAAAATTTTGTTATAAAAATATTAATTCAGCATCTTTTATATTGAATACAAAATATAGACGTAAAGAGCAGAAAGAATTTTGGGTTTTGACTTAGGATACCTGTTTGATTGGCCTTACGGATTGTAAAACAATGTGGTATGTTACAACAGTACCGCAACATGGTGTTATGATTTCCAATTGGCCTGTGAGAAAGGGTTGTAAGAGGTTTAGTAATCTCTTTTCTGGAAAGTTAATAATTAAACAGTCTTGCATGAGGGATAGTTGTCAAGAGCTATCAGAAATAGAGTGACCAAGATACAAAATATTCCCACTACGATATAAAATATTCCTTACAAAAAAAATAAAATAATCTCGTCTGAATTTAAAAAGATCTATACAACATTAAGAAGAAATTATTGAGTTGTTTGACCCAAGCATTGGAGATCCAACTCATTCATCTGTATTCCTTATGTGGATGGTTTCAGGGTTAGGTAAGGCTCCTTTAGCAAAGCCCATTTCAAGGGACCAGAGGCGTAAGTGGGCTCCGATGCAGCCTAGGCTTATGCAGCCTGTTGCAGTGTGATTAACAACATCTTAGCAAAGAGCTCAGCTCTTAGTAGGTCTCATTCATTTCTCCACAAATCCAGTGAATGATACCCAGAAACCAGACCAGATCAAACCTATCAAATTGAAAACAAGCAGACACTAAGTGGAGAACAGGACTCTTTCTCCACTGCCATTAAAATAAATCCCCCTGGTTTTGGAAGGAAAAACAGGAAATTCTTCCTGAAAAAAAGAAAGCCAACTCCAACCGAGAGTCTCCATCTGGAATTGGCAAAGTGTTTATTGCACTGAACCTGAGCGAACTTAAAGAACACATTTTCAGTGGGAGAGCATGAGTTAACTTCATGGAAATTTTTTTAATTTTATTTTTATTTAAACATATAATGTAACCCCACCACCTCTCCCCTCATGGAAATTTTTAATCCACACAAGCACCCCTTGCCAGTGGGCAAAATGAAATCAGTTACAAAAATAGAAAACACTGCATTTGTGCACATTTGAGCTCTAGAGGACATTCTCAAGTCCGCTAAAGGTAGATAATTCCCAAATCTTCCCAAGTTTTTTTTTATTTTATGTTTTTTCATCATGATAACTGTACTCTTTAATCCCCACCCCCTATTTCCCCCATTCCCCCACACACACCTCCCCTCTGGTAACCAGCACTGTGTTCTCAATAGTTAAGAGTCTGTTTCTTGGTTTGTCTCTCTCTCCCTCTCTCTTTTTCCCTTTGCTCATTTGTTTTGTTCCTGAAATTCCACATATGAGTGAGATCATATGGTATTCACCTGGAGTTCTCTGACTGACTTTCATGTACAATATACTCTCTAGTTCTGTCCATATTGCTGCAAATGGCAAGGTTTTGTTATTTTCATGACTGAATAATATTCCATGATGTAGATATACCACACCTTTTTATCCATTCATTGGTCCATGGACACTTGAACTCCATAATTTGGCTATCGTAAATAATGCTGTTGTCAACATAAGGGTGCATTTATCCCTTTGCATTCGTGTTTTTGTATTTTGGGGATAAATACCCAGTATTGTCATTCCTGGATTATAGGCTAGTTCTATTTTCAACTTTTTGGGGAACTTCCATACTGTTTTCCAGAGTGGCCGCACCAGCTTGCATTCCCACCAACAGTGTAGGAAGGTTCCCTTTTCTCCACATCCTTACCAACACCTGTCATTTCCTGATTGGTTAATTTTAGCCATTCTGACTGGTGTAAGGTGGTATCTCGTTGTGGTTTTGATCTGCATTTCCCTGATGCCAAGTGATATTGAATAACTTTTCATGTGTCTGTTGGCCATTTGGATGTCTTTGTGGCAGAAATGTCTGTTCATGTCTTCTGCCCATTTCTTGATTGGATTATTTATTCTTTGGGTGTTGAGTTTGATAAGTCTTTATAGATTTTGGATACTAGCCCTTTATCTGATATGTCGTTTGCAAATATCTTCTCCCATTCTATCACTTGTCTTTTGGTTTTATTGACTGTTTCCTTTGCTGTGCAAAAAGCTTTTTATCTTGATGAAGTTCCAATAGTTCATTTTTGCTCTTGCTTGCCTTGCCTTTGCTGATGTTTCTAGGAAGAAGTTGCTATGGCTGAGGTCAAAGAGGTTGTTGCTTGTGTTTCCCTTAAGGATTTTGATGGGTTCCTTTCTCACATTGAGGCCTTTCATCCATTTTGAGTCTATTTTTGTGTGTGGTATGAGGAAATCGTCCAATTTCATTCTTCTGCATGTGGTTGTCCAATTTTCCTAAAACCAATTGTTGAAGAGACTATCTTTTTCCCATTGGACATTCTTTCTTGCTTTGTTGAAGATCAATTGACCATAGAGTTAAGGGTTCATTTCTGGGTTCTCTGTTCTGTTCCATTGATCTATGTGTCTGTTTTTGTGCCAGTACCATACTGTCTTGATGATTACAGCTTTGTAATAGAGCTCGAAGTCTGGAACTGTGATGTGGCCACCTTTGGTTTTCTTTTTCAACCATTCCTCTGGCTATTTTGGGTCTTTTCTGGTTCCATATAAATTTTAGGATTATTTGTTCCATTTCTTTGAAAAAAGTTGATGGTATTTTGATAGGGATTGCATTAAATGTGTAGATTGCTCTAGGTAGCATAGACATTTTCACAATATTTCTTCTTCCAATCCATGAGCATGGAACGTTCTTCTATTTCATTGTGTTTTCCTCAATTTCTTTCATGAGTACTTTATAGTTTTCTGAGTACAGATTCTTTGCCTCTTTGGTTAGATTTATTCCTAGGTATCTTATGGTTTTGGATGCAATTGTAAACGGGATTGACTCCTTAATTTCTCTTTCTTCTGTCTAGCTGTTGGTGTATAGAAATGCAACTGATTTCTGTGCATTGATTTTATATTATGACATTTTACTGAATTCCTGTATGAGTTCTAGCAGTTTTGGAGAGGAGTCTTTTGGGTTTTCCACATAAAGTATCATCTGCAAAGAAGAAGAGTGACTTCTTCTTTGCTGATTCAGATGCCTTTTATCTCTTTTAGTTTTCTGATTGCTGAAGCTAGGACTTCTAGTACCATGTTGAATAGCAGTGGTGATAGTGGACAGCTCTGTTGTGTTCCTGACCTTAGAGGGAAAGCTCTCAGTTTTTCCCCATTGAGAATGATGTTTGCTGTGGGTTTTTCATAGATGGTTTTTATGATATTAAGGTATGTACCCTTTATCCCTACGCTGTGAAGACTTTTGATCAAGAAAGGGTGCTGTACTTTGTCACATACTTTTTCAACATCTATTGACAGTATCAGATGGTTCTTGTTCTTTCTTTTGTTAATGTACTGTAACACATTGATTTGCAGACTTTGAACCAGTCTTGCATCCCAGGAATAAATCCCACTTGGTCATGATGAATAGTCCTTTTAGTGTACAGTTGGATCCTATTGGCTAGTATTTTGGTGAGAATTCTTGCATCCATATTCATCAGGGATATTGGTCTGTAATTTTCCTTTTTGATGGGGTCTTTGTCTGGTTTGGGGACCAAGGTAATGCCAGTCTCATAAAATGAGTTTGGAAGTTTCCTTCCATTTCTATTTTTGGAAAAGTTTCAGGAGAATAGGTATTAATTCTTCTTTAAATGTTTGGTAGAATTCCCCTGGGAAGCTGTCTGGCCCTGGGCTCTTGTTTTGGGGACAGTTTTGATTACTGCTTCAATCTCTTTACTGGTCATGGATCTGTTCAGGTTTTCTGTCTCTTCCTGGTTCAGTTCTGGTAGTTTATACATCTCTAGGAATGCATCCATTTATTCCACATTGTCAAATTTGTTGGCATAGAGTTGCTCATAATATGTTCTTATAATTGTTTATATTTCTTTGGTGTTAATTATGATCTCTCCTCTTTCATTCATGATTTTATTATTTTGGGTCTTTCTCTTTTCTTTTTGATAAGTCTTTCTCTTTTCTTTTTGATAAGATTTAATCAATCTTATTAATTCTTTCCAAGAACCAGCTCCTAGTTTCATTGATCTGTTCTATTGTCCTTTTGGTTTCTACTTCATTGATTTTTGCTCTTATTTTTTACAATTTCTCTTCTCCTGCTGGGTTTAGGCTTTCTTTGCTGTTCTTTCTCCAGCTCCTTTATGTGTAGGATTAGGTTGTGCTTGAGACCTTTCTTGTTTCTTGAGAAACTCTTCTGTTGCTATATACTTTCCTCTCAGAACCACTTTTGCTGCATCCCAAAGATTTTGGACAGCTGTGTTTTCATTTTCATTTGTTTCCAGGAATTTTTTCCATTCTTCTTTAATTTCCTGGTTGAGCCATTCATTCTTTAGTAGGATGCTCTTTAGCATCCATGTATTTGAGTTCTTTCCAACTTTCCTCTAGTGGTTGAGCTCTAGTTTCAAAGCATTGTGGTCTGAAAACATGCAGAGAATGATCCCAATCTTTTGGTACCAGTGGAGGCCTGATTTGTGACCCAGGATGTGATCTATTCTGGAGAATGTCCCATGTGCACTAGAGAAGAATGTGTTTTCTGTTGCTTTGGGATGGAATGTTCTGAATATATCTGTGATGTCCATCTGGTCCAGTGTGTCACTTAAATCCCTTATTTCCTTGTTGATCTTTTGCTTAGATCATTGATCTATTTCAGTGATGGCAGGTGTTAAAGTCCTCTACTATTATTGTATGACTGTCAATGTGTTTCTTTGATTTTGTTATTAATTGGTTTATGTAATTGGCTCCTCCCATGTTGGGGGCATAGGTATTTAAAATTGTTAGATCTGGGACGCCTGGGTGGCTCAGTTGGTTAAGCAGCTGCCTTCGGCTCAGGTCATGATCCCAGTGTCCTGGAATAGAGTCCCACATTGGGCTCCTTGCTCTGCAGGGAGCCTGCTTCTCCCTCTGCCTCTGCCTCCCACTCTGTCTGCCTGTGCTTGCTTGCTCTCTCTCCCTCTCTCTCTGTCAAATAAATAATTTTTTTAAAAAAAATCTTTTAAAAAAAAGAAAATTGTTAGATCTTCTTGTCAGAGAGACCCTTTGAGCATGATACAGTTTCCTTCCTCATCTCTTATTATAGTCTTTGGCTTAAAATCTAATTTGTCCTATATAAGGATTGCCACCCCAGCTGTCTTTTGATATCCATTAGCATGGTAAATTGTTTTCCACCCCCCTCACTTTAAATCTGGATGTGTCTTTGGATCTAAAATGAGTTTCTTGCAGACAGCATGTTGATGAGTCTTGTTTTTTTATCCATTCTGATACCCTGTGCCTTTTGACTGGGGCATTTAGCCCATTTACATTCAGAGTAACTATTTAAAAATACGAATTTAGTGCCACGTATTGCCTGTAAGGTGACTGTTACTGTATATTTTCTCTGTTCCTTTCTGGTCTGTTACTTTTAGGCTCTCTCTTTGGTTAGAGGACCCCTTTCAATATTTCTTGTGGGGCTGATTTGGTGTTTGCAAATTCTTTTAAATTTTGTTTGTTCTGGAAGCTTTTTATCTCTCCTTCTATTTTCAATGACAGCCTAGCTGGATATAGTATTCTTGGCTGCATATTTTTCTTGTTTAGTGCTCTGAATATATCATTCCAGGCCTTTCTGGCCTACCGGGTCTCTGTGGATAAGTGTGCTGCCAATCTAATATTTCTACATTGTATGTTACAGACCTCTTGTCCTGAGCTGCTTTCAGGATTTTCTCTTTGTCACTAAGAATTGTAAGTTTTACCATTAGATGATGGGGTGTGGACCTATTTTTATTGATTGGGGGGGTTCTCTGTGCCTCCTGGATTTTGATGCTTGTTCCCTTTGCCATATTAGGGAAATTCTCTACTATAATTTGCTTCATTATACCTTCTGCTCCTCTCTCTCTCTTTTCTTCTTCTGGGATCCCAATTATTCTAATATTGTTTCATCTTGTGGTATTATCTTTCAAATTCTCCCCTCATGGTCCAGTAGTTGTTTGTCTCTGTTTTGCTCAGCTTCTTTGTTCTCTGTCATTTGGTCTTCTATATCACTAATTCTCTCTTCTGCCTCATTTATCCTAACAGTAAGAGCCTCCATTTTTTTATTGCACCTCATTAATAGCTTTTTTTATTTCAACTTGGTTAGATTTTAGTTCTTTTATTTCTCCAGAAAGGGATTTTATTTCTCCAGAAAGGGATTCTATTTCTCCAGAAAGGGATTCTCTAGTATCTTCTGTGCTTTCTTCAAGCCCAGCTAGCATCTTTATACTCATGATTCTGAACTCTAGTTCTGACCTCTTATTAATGTCTGTATTGATTAGGCCCCTAGCAGTTGGTACTGCCTCTTGTTCTCTTTTTTTGAGGTGAGTTTTTCTGCCATGTCATATTGTCCATAGAAGAATAAATGAATGAGAGAACAAAATGCTGAAAGGGTAAAAATGACCCCATAAAAATATACACTAAGCAAATCAGAGGAGACCTGAAACCAGAGGAAGAAGGGTGTGGAGAAGAAAGGAAAAAAGAAAAAGTATGGTTAGGCTGGTTACTAAAACAGAGCCACATACTTTATTTCGGTGTATTTTGGTCTGTTAGAAGAAATTGCCTCCCAAAATTTTAAAGAAAACAAACAAACACACACACACACACACACACACACACACACACAAGAGTAAACATGATGAAGGGATGAAATATGACTGTAAAAAATGAAAATTTAAAAAGATTTTTAAAAAAGGAATTGATAGGATAAGAAGTGTTGAAAAAAGAAAAAAAGGGAGAGAATGTGATCAGGCTGGAGACTAGAATAAAGCCATATGCTAGATTTAGGGTATATTTTGGTCTGTTAGAAAAAACTGTATCCCAAAATTTTAAAGAAAGAGAAACTTATATGTGTACAAAAAATAAGTTTAAATACAACGAAGGGATAGAATATGACTATAAAAATGAAAGAAAAAAGATTCTTAAAAAGGTATTGATAAGATAAAGTAGTTAAAATAGGAAAGAGGAAAATGTCAAAAGTAGAAAAAAATAATGAAAAATTTAAAAATTTAACTTTGAAAAACTAAAGAATCATGGGGGGGAAGGCCATGAATTCTATGTGCTGCATTCCCCCAGCACTGGAGTTCCGCAGTTCTTATTGATTGGTGAACTTGGTCTTGGCTAAATATTCTTGCTGATCTTCTGGGGGAGGGGCCTGTTGCTGTATTTCTCAGATGCCTTTGCCCGAGGTGGAATTGCACCACCCTTGCCAGGGACTAGGCTAAGCAATCTGCTCAGGTTCGCTCTCAGGAGCTTTTGTTCCCTGAATGCTTTCTGTAGAGCTCTAGAGCATGGGAATGAAGATAGCTATCTCCCAATCTCCAGCCTGGAGGAGCCAAGAGCTCAGAGCCCCACTGCTCAGTGTGGCCTCGGAGAAAAGCAGCCAATCCCTCCCGTCTCCCTGGTCTCCAGCTGCACTCTGAGCTCATGCGGTCTGTGACTGAGTGTTTCTACCTCTGGCACACAGCCCTGTTTGGAGTCTCCAAACCCAGCAGATTCCTGCTGCTTGCTCCTGCATGGCTCCTCCCAGAGGACGAAGGTGAGTCTCCCCAGATCTGCCACTTGTGGGGTCACTGCTTGAAGAGCAGTGGCCAGACTATGCTGTGGTCACAGTTTACGGTAACCCCAAGCTGAGAGCCCCTCCCTGGGCTTCATCTCTGTAGCTGGCTTCCCCACTCCGATAGCTGGGAGCTCGACCACACTTAGACAACCCCGGTCTTTCTATGACCCTGCAGTGCCTGAAACCACACTGTCCCCATGAGGGCTCCACCCCCCACTTAGCCTCTGGAGCGATGTCCCTCAATGGAGCAGACTTCTAAAAGTTCGGATTTTGGGATGCCTGGGTGGCTCAGTTGGTTAAGCAGCTGCCTTCGGCTCAGGTCATGATCCCAGCGTCCTGGGATCGAGTCCCACATCGGGCTCCTTGCTTGGCAGGGAGCCTGCTTCTCCCTCTGCCTCTGCCTGCCACTCTGTCTGCCTGTACTCGCTCTCTCTCTAACAAATAAATAAATAAAATATTTTAAAAAAATAAAAAATAAATAAAAGTTTGGATTTTGTGCTCCACTGCTCTACTGCTTGCCAGGAGCTGACCCCTCCTGCTGGGGTCTCTCTTCCCATATGTTGCCTCGGATTCACTTCCCAACCCATCCTAGCTTTCAGAAAGTGGCCACTTTTCTGTTCCTATTATTGCTGCTCTTCTTCTCTTTGATCTCCTTTTCAGGTCATAGGTATTCAGAATGATTTGATAACTCTCTAGCTGAACTCTGGGACCTGGTGATACTTAAGTCTCCTACTCCTCCACCATCTTGCTCCTCCTCTCACATTTAGGTCTTTCCTGAATTTATAAATGCTCTGAGCTATCATCTCTATGAAGCACTTTCTGATCCTACCAGCCAGAAATCACTGCTGTGTCTACTTAATCTGTACAAATGTGTTTACTGTCTCCAAATTGGAAACTTCTTGAGAGCAGGGACTGTGTCTTATTCTTCAATGTCTCTTTAAGACCAAGTAAAGGTACATAGTAAGAGCTTAATAAACATTGGATAAAGAAATAGAGGGGCACCTGGGTACCAGTCAGTTAAGTGTCTGCCTTTGGCTCAGGTCATGATCCCAGGCTCCAGAGATCCAGCCCCACATCCAGCTCCCTGCTCAGAAGGAAGTCTTCTCCCTCTCCCTTTGCTACTCCCCTTGCTTGTACTCTCTCCCTCTCTCAAATAAATAAATAATAAAATCTTAAAAAACAAAAAAGAAATGGATGCATGAACAAAGGATGAAAAAAACCCACAGTTCATAATTACTGGGGTTCATGGGAGCTGGTAAATAGGGAAGACACAAATCTAACTAATCACATTCAGCACAGATTAAAGTGGCGGTAAGAAGTCAAAGATCCCGCCAGTCAGAGGAATCAGATATAAAATGTCTTCAACACCCACTCTGGGAAAGTTCAAATATGTTCAACTTCTACACAAAATTGTACCTCACAAGCTTCTCCAAGAAAAAACTGACAGCAGTGCTATCAAAAGTTTGATTGAGGTATGTGGCATAGACAGTAAATACCCATCAAATATTCCCTGTTCTAGGCACTAATGACTAGTTCTGGCCAATGAAATGCAGGTAGGTATCATGTGTGTCCTTTCCCAGTGGAGGCAGTGAGAAGCCCAGGTATGACTCTCTAGTCTCTCAATTTCTTACCCTGGAAGCTCCATGTTTCAGATGGGACATCAACAAGATGGCAGAGCCTTCAGTCAGCCTGGGTCCCTGAGTTCCTAAGGAGCACAGAGCCCTCCAACGACCATAGTAGATTGTAGCATGGTAATAAATAAGTGTGTGTGTGTGTGTGTGTGTGAGAGAGAGAGAGAGAGAGAGAGAGAACTACTGAGACTTTTGTGTTAACTTGTTCCAGCGGCATAATGTAGTCTATTCTTTTTTTTTAAGATTTTATTTATTTGTTTATTTGACAGATAGAGATCACAAGTAGGCAGAGAGGCAGGCAGAGAGAGAGGGGGGAGGAAGCAGGCTCCCTGCTGAGCAGAGAGCCCAATGCGGGGCTTGATCCCAGGACCCTGAGATCATGACCTGAGCCAAAGGCAGAGGCTTTAACCCACTGAGCCACACAGGCGCCCCCTATTCTGATTAATGTCAAGGAGAAAGTAGACTTGGAAAGAAGATGGAATTTGCCACGTGAAGAAGGTGCTTCTGCATAGTTTCCTGCATCCAGGCTTCATCTTCTGTATTCATTCCAAGCTGCTCTCTCAGATCTCACTGTGCTTCCTCATTTGGACTCTGTTGGTCCCTAGTTACCATTCTGACTTATTGACAACTAGATGGAAAACCCCCTTTTAAGAGCAACTGGACTTGGCTGCACCTCCTTTCTCCTTTTACCCCAGTCTGTGCTAATAGTCACACCGCCATTTCCCTGCTTTCATCTCTCAACATCTTGATCTTAATCCTTAACCATCTCTCCTTTCTGCCAGGTTACTCAATTTATCACCGTTGACTTTATTTTTATCCTTCCACATTCCCATATTAATGAAAAGGTAGTGTGTGCTTTAAACCTCTTCCATTGCTTCTTGGTTTCCTGAGCAAATCTGATTCCTGAATTTAGGGCTCCATGCTCAGGCTTTAATTACCTTCATGGCCTTTGGGTAAGAAATAACTTCCCCAGATTGATTTTTTTTCCTCAATCCTAGAAATGGCACACTCAAAACATATGCCCTTGTGAACACAGTGTTGGGGCCCCTCCCAGGGCCTTGGAAGGGCCCATACAGTGCAAGGCCAGGAAGTTAGGCTTTATTAGCTTCATGATTAATCCACCTCTGCTCAGAGCTTAGGTAATTAGCCAGTCCAGAGCAATTTGAGTTCTCATGGTTAGAGATTCTTAAGCCACTTAAACTCAAGGTTAATGCTAGGATAGTTTGCTCTCCAACCAGAAGGCATTTCAAAATCAAATAAAAGGAGAGCAGAATCTGGGCATCTGAACCATCTATGGTTGGCACTCAGACCTCAAAGCTGGGTGCTCCCACAGGGGTGCTGTGTTGCACATGGAGTTTTGATGCAGCTTAAAGTCCTGTCTGCAGACCTGCTTGAAAACACTGAAAATACAGCAAAATTTCTTCCTCATTTCAACTTATAAAAAGTCTGTAAACGGGCTCTCTTTTCTTTATCTTTGAATCCTTCCCCACCTGGGCATGTTAACTAAGGCCCCTGCAGGCTGCAGACATCTGCTGAGGTCCCATAGGGCCAAAGGTTGGAGTAAAGCCTATATTCCCTATTTTACCTCCCAGGTACTGCTACCAGAGTGCTTGAAATTTTTAACTCATTTATTTATGTGCCACTTAATCTCCTAAACTAGATGTGGATGGGAGGGGCTCTGTATTTCCAATGTCTATAACTTACTAGATGCTCAACTAATGTTTGTTGAATGAGTAACACTGTGTTGGACACTTAAGAGAAATGATCTTGTGTAAAAAGAGCTCTTTTTGAGAATATGACTTAGGTAATTGACATTTTAGCTTTAAGGGCATAAGATTTCAGCAATTAATAAATGCCAAATTTAAGAACAGAAAGAGCCTATCACCCATGAATGTATCCTCAGGAGAAAATGCTGCCAATCTCTCTGTCTGCAAAGATACCCAGGACAAACCACAACATCCTAACAGGTGGAAACTTATTACATCTTAATCAGATACAACGGAAGAGACAGGGTATTTACATATGTATTTATCATTTGGCTGCTTTTCAAGTAAAACCACACAGGAATACAACAGGAAGAAAAGAATATTACTTTAAAAAGTTCTGCAATAATATTTATATAAGGTAGAGATGAGGTAGAGAGAGAATTCTTTTGCTTATGCAAATAGCTTAATTAGTCTTGCACATCTTCAAAGGAAAGTCCTCTTGAGCTGATCTTGAAGTATACTGTAAAGACCAAGACAACTACATTGTTCCAGGCAATAAAGTAAATTACCAACAGGAGTAACAACAGACAGAGAAGAGGAGCCAGAATTTCAGACTGTAAGAGATGTGTGTGCCTCACAGATTTTATGAGGATTTTCCCAGGAGGCTCAGAGGCTCAACCAGTCTGATCCTCCCTGACCTGAAACTTACAGCTGTTCTCCTGAAGTAGAAAGAAACTAGTCATTCAGAAATGAAATGGAGGGGCGCCTGGGTGGCTCAGTGGGTTAAAGCCTCTGCCTTCGGCTCGGGTCATGATCTCAGGGTCCTGGGATCAAGCCCCACATCGGCTCTCTGCTCAGCAGGGAACCTGCTTCCTCCTCTCTCTCTCTCTCTGCCTGCCTCTCTGCCTGCTTGTGATCTCTGTCTGTCAAATAAATAAATAAAATCTTTTTTTTAAAAAATGAAATGGAATTGCCAGCTGCAAACCTGTTACTACATAGTACCCCATCAGCTCCAGTAACGTGGCAGGATGCCACCTGAACAGTAAGAAGGGAAGAAAAGGAACCAAAAGAAGTATGGAAGAAAACCAAGAAATAGGGTCTTTCCTGCACCCATGTGAGTAAGACTCTGTAGAGAAAGGGGCAACACTATAGAAAAGTTAATAGATGATCTTTTCTATCCTCTGGATGTTACAGATGCTCATGAAGTTTGGGTTCTTTTTGAAAATGAAGAGTTGCACAGCTTTCCAACTGTTAAAAGGCATGGTGGCTTTTCCACATTGGCTTTTCCAAGATGGGTAAATACTGTTATAGAAACAAGAAACCCGCTTACCCAGTCAAAGCTCTCAAAAGAAAATACCAAAGGGTACACCTTTGTGCCACCCAAACTGTTAGCAAAATGGTACTTGGTGGGGAGGGAGGAGTGTCAACAAGATTCCATACAAACAATTACGGTGCTACAAATAAATTCTCGGAGAAAAATGAATTGCTTGGGTGAAGAAAGGATCAAGATATTGGAACACAGAAAAGAGTAGTTTCTAGAATCCAACTAGAAATCCGGAACCACTTATTATACGAATTTACTGGAATGATCCCTGCAGAATTTTCCCTACTCGAAATAGTAGAAGAGAAGCCCATTAAAATGCTCACAACAAATAACATACATTTTTTAAAGAAATTTGTATTCTGAAAGGAGAAAGATCCCTGAAAGATATGGTTAAGATCCTTTGGCGCCCCCTGCTGTTGGTCCAGGGCCGGCAATACCAAATGGTTTGGATTCCTTATATTAGCTGTTTTTTCTTCTTACTGGAACATCTGCATATGACGTTTTCTTCTTCTGTTGGGTCATTTATTCAAACAAAGAGATTGAGAATATTTGGTTCTTTTTTAGGCAAACAAACAAAAGTGCCCTGAACTAGCTGTTTAAAGTGAGAAGAAGCAAAGGGCAGAGAATGAGGACTCCCTTTGAATTTTGGGTATGACTTGTGCTTTCTGCTAACATGATCCAAACAACTTAGGGTTACTTGAGCTGAGAACCAACAGAATGCAACAGAATTTCCAGTATGTAAGAAGGGTAGTAGGAGCTTTTGCTGCATAGTAGTGGTTGCCAGATGCTGTTAATGGAGTCGGCGCGGGTTTTTAACTGGTAAAGCCTGTGTAGTCCAACACAAAGGAAAAGTGATTTAAACTCTGCCCTCTTGGGAGCGCCCGGGTGACTCAGTTGATTAAGCATCTGAGTCTTGGTTGCCTTCAGGTCATGGTTTCAGGATCATGAGATCAAGTCCTGCAACAAGCTCCATGCTCAGTGGGGAGTCTGCTGGAGAGTCTTTCTCCCTTTCTGTCTCTGCCTGCTCCTCCCCCTTCTTTAATAAATATTAAACCTTTAAACTCTGTCCTCTTGGAAATGTTAGCAATTATTTGAAAATTTTATCAATTTAGATAGATATTAACCTACTTGGAGACAAATGGGTTCTTTCTCTGTGACATTTGAGATTAAGCCATTCAGCAGGGATCAGGGGATAAGAATTCCCAGACTTGGGGCACCTGGGTGGCTCAGTGGGTTAAAGCCTCTGCCTTCGGCTCAGGTCATGATCCCAGAGTCCTGGGATAGAGCCCCGCATGGGGCTCTCTGCTCAGCAGGGAGCCTGCTTCCTCCTCTCTCTCTCTCTCTCTCTGCCTGCCTCTCCACCTACTTGTGATCTCTATCTGTCAAATAAATAAATAAAATCTTTAAAAAAAATTTTAAAAAAGAATTCCCAGACTACCAGAAAACTTTTGCTAGAGTAGAGATTAGAGGAGAACAGAAAGATAGGGCCCCAGTGGCAGCCCTTCATCAAGACAAGGGACCAACTGCCGTAGAGGATGAAATAAATGTATGGTTTGCTGGAAATCCTAGAACAAGCTGTTTTATTCTGAGATTGGAGATGGCATTTTCCCCCTGATTCAATTATTTATTTTCTTTTCCTTTCTTTGAAATATAAGGCTATCATGAATATCTAGAGTGACCAGACAACAAGTAAAGGTTTGCTTTCCCATATGAGTGCCCAAGAAAACTAAAAGATGGTAAGTAAAGAACTCAAGATAACTTCAGGATCCCAAGGAAACCCTAGCCTTTTGATTCAGGAGTAGCATCTGCTATATACTTTTACAGAAAAGAAATAAGTAAATTGAATAAAACCAGCTAGAAGAAATTTTGGAGATTCCAGGTCTAAACTCCTTTCAAATGTATTATTAAAAACTGAAAGATATTTTATTGAAAACCTTCTTGTTGGGACCCTAAGATCTTAAAACCAAAAATAGAAGTTATGATGGCAAAATAAATTTAAGAATTAAATGTTAATACAAGTTCCCTTGGATTAAAGAAACTGGTGTGTGAATTTCAGATATACAAGATTTCTATATATATTTCTCCAAGTTTTCCCACAGTATAAAATAAAACAGCAAATGTAGCATTATAGCTTAGGTAAGACTTTGGATTTTTCTTTCTAAAAGGCTAGATTAAATGAAACCTACTAAATTACATACACTTGCTTTAGAGACATAGTTGCTACCTTTGCCATTATTTAACAGCATGTAAATGTATATATGTATGCACAAATGGGTGTTTAAATAATTTTATGTAATTAATATTTAAATTTAATAATTGAGATAATTAATATCTTTCTAAAAGGGTTTTCTTAATCTTAGTCACTAGTGCAAATTATGTAGACTGCAAAATTACCTTACATCCACAATCTGAGTAAAATTTTAAGCTGCCACATTTCTCTGATAAATTTAGATTATTGACAGTAATTATATTGTTCATTGAAGCTAGCTTCACTATAATTCCTAAAATCCCAAAATGACTTTAGAACTTTGGAATAATATAATATGATAATAATTAGTTAAGAGTCTATATTTATTTAAAGATTTCTAAAGCCATTGAATTCAATACTTATTCGTGTCTTTTAAATGTAACATTCACAATTTTTTAAAAATCTCTTAGTGAATGAGGAAGCTTCTGTAAACTGATCAATTTTTTACCAAAAAAATTACAGCCAATCATGCTTGTGACAAATAGGAAGCATTGAATGTACAAGCAAGAACACTCTTTTTTCAGTGACACTTTTCCTTTCTTCAATATTTTTTGTCTTTTTGTTTTTGAAATGAGCTCTCAATGACAAAATATCAAACCACACTTAAACCATTGGGCGCCTGGGTGGCTCAGTGGGTTAAAGCCTCTGCCTTCCCTCAGGTCATGATCCCAGGGACCTGGGATCGAGCCCCACATCGGGCTCTCTGCTCAGCAGGGAGCCTGCTTCCTCCTCTCTCTGCCTACTTGTGATCTCTGTCAAATAAATAAATAGAATCTTTATTTTAAAAATGCCAGCCACTGGCAAGCTATGGAGAAGCTCACAACTAAGGACAGATCACAGCAGCAGGTGGCAGGAGGTGGGAGGTGATCCAAGCAGTGGTTACAAATATTGACACGAAGCTGAAACTATCCAACAGGTTGTACCCTAATGTTAGCACAGGTTAGACTCGTCACTACCTTGGTGGGCGGCCTCAGTGCCTTTGTGTTCAGATTCTACACAGCAATCCAATTGCTTGTGTACAATACAATTGGCTTGTGCCAATCACAGGGTGAGTGGAGGGCCCCAGGCCAGTCTATTAATTTTTCAAAATGCTGTCCTAGACCTGGTAGATGTACTGAGGAGCTCAGGAGCTCGACTTCCGCGACAGCGTATAATTTGGGTTTCCTAGCTGGATACATAAGTAGCTCAGCCAAAAACCAAATACCATTAGTGAGCTTCAGGGATTGGTCCGTCATGTCCGGCTCTTCCACATTCCTCTTGGCAATAGTATAAGCACTGTTGTTTTGCAATTTGCTGGAAACAGTGCCATTATTTAAATGACATTTCTTAATCTGAAACTGAAGTTCATTTTCATCAGGAATATCCTTCCATGTGGCAAGGAAGACCCGGCGATCCATTTTGCCATTTTCTACAAAAAGCTCATTGAATGGGATGAGGCAGCCTAAGTAGAAGATGTCGGTATTGTTTTCACAGCCAGCTGCGGGTTATTCAGAGGTTCCATCTTCATGCCAGGGCTCAGGGTGCTGAGAGGCAGGGAGACATCAGTGCTGTGGCTTGGCATCAGAGGAGTGCTGAGCGTGACACCAAAGCTATTCTTGTTAGACTGGACTACAGAGCCTGTCCTGCGCTGCAGAGCTTTGTGGGTGAAGTTTGTTTTGTTTTGTGAAGTTCATTTCCATAAAGATGTGCCCTTGGCAGTGAGTAAATGTTCCAGAAATCTCCAAGCCTTTAGCTTTTACTGCAGGCAGCCCGACAGCCTTAGGAGCCGCGTATCCACCAGGTGCCATGCCTATTCCTGGGGAGAGTTCAAACAGGTTGTTCGGACCCCTGCTGACTACAGCAGGAACAGGTGATCCTTCACCTGATGCGGGGATGAAGGATTGTCCCACCAGACTGTCTAGTTCTCCTCCCAAGACTTTTTTTTTAAGATTTTATTATTTAAAGGTTTTATATGTTTATTTGAGCGAGGGAGAGGATGCATAAGCAGTGGAGGAGGGGCAGTGGAGCGGGGCAGAGGGAGAGGAGAAGCAGACTCCCTGATGAGCAGGAAGCCAAGTAGACCAGGTCTTAGTCCCAGGACCCCAGGATCATGACCTGAGCTGAAGGCAGACACTTAGCTAACTGAACCACCCAGGCACCTCTTTAAGATTTTATTTTAAGTAATTGCTAACCCATGTGGGGCTTGAACTTACAACCCCAAAATTAAGAGTCACATGGTCTACTGACTGAGCCAGCCAGGTGCCCCAAGAACAAACTTTTATTTAAAATTCTACTGGAGGGGCGCCTGGCTGGCTCAGTGGGTTAAACCTCTGCCTTCAGCTCAGGTCATGATCTCAGGGTCCTGGGATCAAGCCCCATGTGGGGATCTCTGCTCAGCAAGCAGCCTGCTTCCCCCTCTCTCTCTGCCTGCCTCCCTGACTACCTGTGATCTCTCTCTCTGTCAAATAAATAAATAAATAATCTTTAAAAATAAAATGAATAAAAAATAAAATTCTACTGGAGGTTCTAGGTAGTACAGTATGATAAGAAAATAATTATAAGGGGGAGGGAGTCAAGATGGCGGAGAAGTAGGAGGCTGAGACAACACCAGGCAACAGGAGATCAGCTAGATAGCCTATCAAACCATTCCGAACACCTACGAATCCAACAGGAGATTGAAGAGAAGAAAAACAACAATTCTAGAAACAGAAAATCGACCACTTTCTAAAAGGTAGGACCAGCGGAGAAGTGAATCCAACGCAACGGGAAGATAGACCCCAGGGGGAGGGGCCGGCTCCTGGCAAGTGGCGGAGCACAAAATCAGGACTTTTAAAAGTCTGCTCCAGGGAGGGACATCGCTCCAGAGGCTAAACTGGGGTGAAGACCTCGCGGGGACAGCGTGGACTCAGGTCCCACAGGGTCACAGAAGGATCGGGGGTGTCTGAGTGTCGCAGAGCTCACAGATATTAGAGCAGGGAAACCGGCTGCAGAGACAGAGCTGAGGTTTCCTAGAGCCGTGGTCTGTGGCACGGGCCGGTGCTCTGTGCGAGGGGTCCCCACAAGATCCGGGGAGACTCCGACCTGGGAGAGCTCAGGGATCTACGGGGTTCGTAGACTCCATGTGGGACTCTGCCAGAGACAGAGATGCTTGGTCACAGGCTGGGTGAGCTCAGAGCACTCCCAGAAGCCAGTGAGACGGGACTGCTTCCGCACGATTTTCTCTGAGCGCGGTCTGCGGGCGCAAGCGGAGGCTGGGGAGATGGGAGTGATTGAACGCTTTTCTCTAAAGACTGGGGCCCCTAGCTCTCGGCTCCTCCGAACCGGAGATTGGGAGGCCGCCATTTTCATTCCCGTCCTCCGGAACTCTACGGAAAGCATTCAGGGAACAAAAGCTCCCAAAAGCGAACCTGAGAGGATTACGTAGCCCGGCCCCTGGTAAGGGCTGTGCAATTCCGCCTGGGGCAAAGACACTTGAGAATCACTACAACAGGCCCCTCCCCCAGAAGATCAAAGAAATCCAGCCAAGACCAAGTTCACTTAAAAAGGAGAACAGCGGATTCTTATCTGGCAAAAGGACAAGGCGGAAAAACTCACCACAAAAAAAAGAACAGGAGGCAGGACCGTAGGCTAGGGACCTAATCAATACAGACATTGGTAATATGTCAGATCTGGAATTCAGGACGACGATTCTCAAGGTTCTAGCCGGTCTTGAAAAAGGCATGGAAGATATTAGAGAAACCCTGTCAGGAGAAATAAAAGCCCTTTCTGGAGAAATAAAAGAACTAAAATCTAATCAAGTTGAAATAAAAAAAGCTATTAATGAGGTGCAATCAAAAATGGAGGCTCTTACTGCTAGGATAAATGAGGCAGAAGACAGAATTAGTGATATAGAAGACCAAATGACAGAGAATAAAGAAGCTGACCAAAAGAGAGACAAACAACTACTGGACCACGAGGGGAGAATTCGAGAGATAAGTGATGCCATAAGACGAAACAACATTAGAATAATTGGGATTCCAGAAGAAGAAGAAAGAGAAATAGGAGCAGAAGGTATACTGGAGAGGATTATTGTAGAGAATTTCCCTAATATAGCAAGGGGAACAAGCATCAAAATCCAGGAGGTGCAGAGAACACCCCTCAAAATCAATAGGAACCGACCCACACCCCACCATCTAATAGTAAAATTTACAAGTCTTAGCGACAAAGAGAAAATCCTGAAAGCAGCACGGGACAAGAAGTCTGTAACATACAATGGTAAAAATATTAGATTGGCAGCAGACTTATCCACAGAGACCTGGGAGGCCAGAAAGAACTGGCATGATATATTCAGAGCACTAAACGAGAAAAACATGCAGCCAAGAATACTTTATCCAGCTAGGTTATCATTGAAAATAGAAGGAGAGATAAAAAGCTTCCAGGACAAACAAAAACTGAAAGAATTTGTAAACACCAAACCAGCTCTACAGGAAATATTGAAAGGGGTCCTCTAAGCAAAGAGAGACCCTAAAAGTATTATCATAAAGGAATAGAGACAATATACAGTAACAGTCACTTTACAGGCAATACAATTCATATCTATTCATATCAATTCATATCACTTTACAGGCACTAAATTCATATCTCTCAATAGTTACCCTGAACGTAAATGGGCTAAATGCCCCAATCAAAAGACACAGGGTTTCAGAATGGATAAAAAAACAAAACCCATCCATATGCTGCCTACAAGAAACTCATTTTAGACCTGAAGACACCTCCAGATTGAAAGTGAGGGGGTGGAAAATAATTTACCATGCTAATGGACATCAGAAGAAAGCTGGGGTGGCAATCCTTATATCAAATCAATTAGATTTTAAGCCAAAGACTATAATAAGAGATGAGGAAGGACACAATATCATACTCAAAGGGTCTGTCCAACAAGAAGATCTAACAATTTTAAATATCTATGCCCCTAACATGGGAGCAGCCAACTATATAAACCAATTAATAACAAAATCAAAGAAACACATTGACAAGAATACAATAATAGTTGGAGACTTTAACACACCCCTCACTGAAATGGACAGATCATCCAAGCAAAAGATCAACAAGGAAATAAAGGTCTTAAATGACACACTGGAGCAGATGGACATCACAGATATATTCAGAACATTCCATCCCAAAGCAACAGAATACATATTCTTCTCTAGTGCCCATGGAACATTCTCCAGAATAAATCACATCCTGGGTCATAAATCAGGTCTCAACCGGTATCAAAAGATTGGGATCATTCCCTGCATATTTTCAGACCACAATGCTCTGAAGCTAGAACTCAATCACAAGAGGAAATTTGGAAAGAGCACAAATACATGGAGACTCAACAGCATCCTTCTAAAGAATGAATGGGTCAACCAGGAAATTAAAGAAGAATTGAAAAAAACCATGGAAACAAATGATAATGAAAACACAACGGTCCAAAATCTGTGGGACACAGCAAAGGCAGTCCTGAGAGGAAAATATATAGCGATACAAGCCTATCTCAAGAAACAGGAAAGGTCTCAAATACACAACCTAACCCTACACCTTAAGGAACTCGAGAGAGAACAACAAAGAAAGCCTAAACCCAGCAGGAGAAGAGAAATAATGAAGATCAAAGCAGGAATCAATGAAATAGAAACCAAAAAAACAATAGAACAAATCAATGAAACTAGGAGCTGGTTCTTTGAAAGAATTAATAAGATTGATAAACCCCTGGCCAGACTTATCCAAAAGAAAAGAGAAAGGACCCAAATAAATAAAATCATGAATGAAAGAGGAGAGATCACAACCAACACCAAAGAAATACAAACAATCATAAGAACATATTATGAACAACTCTATGCCAACAAATTCGACAATCGGGAAGAAATGGATGCTTTCCTAGAGACATATAAACTGCCAAAACTGAACCAGGAAGAAATAGAAAACCTGAATAGGCCCATCACCAGTAAGGAGATTGAAACAGTCATCAAAAATCTCCAAACAAACAAAAGCCCAGGGCCAGATGGCTTCCCAGGGGAATTCTACCAAACACTGAAAGAAGAATTAATTCCTATTCTCCTGAAACTGTTCCAAAAAATAGAAATGGAAGGAAAACTTCCAAACTCATTTTATGAGGCCAGCATCACCTTGATCCCCAAACCAGACAAGGATCCCATCAAAAAAGAGAATTACAGACCAATATCCTTGATGAACATAGATGCGAAAATTCTCACCAAAATACTAGCCAATAGGATCCAACAGTACATTAAAAGGATTATTCACCACGACCAAGTGGGATTTATTCCAGGGCAGCAGGGTTGGTTCAACATCCGCAAATCAATCAATGTGATACAGTACATTAACAAAAGAAAGAACAAGAACCATATGATACTCTCAATAGATGCTGAAAAAGCATTTGATAAAGTGCAACATCCCTTCCTAATCAAAACTCTTCAGAGTGTAGGGATAGAAGGCACATACCTCAATATTATCAAAGCCATCTATGAAAAACCCACGGCAAGTATCATTCTCAATGGAGAAAAACTGAGAGCTTTTCCGTTAAGGTCAGGAACACGGCAGGGATGTCCACTATCACCACTGCTATTCAACATAGTACTAGAAGTCCTAGCCTCAGCAATCAGACAACAAAAAGAAATTAAAGGCATCCAAATCGGCAAAGAAGAAATCAAACTATCGCTCTTTGCAGATGATATGATACTATATGTGGAAAACCCAAAAGGCTCCACTCCAAAACTGCTAGAGCCTGTGCAGGAATTCAGTAAAGTGTGAGGATATAAAATCAATGCACAGAAATCAGTTGCATTTCTTTACACAGACAACAAGACAGAAGAAAGAGAAATTAAGGAGTCAATCCCATTTACAATTACACCCAAAACCATGAGATACCTAGGAATAAACCTCACCAAAGAGGCAAAGAATCTATACTCAGAGAACTATAAAGTACTCATGAAAGAAATTGAGGAAGACACAAAGAAATGGAAAAATGTTCCATGCTCATGGATTGGAAGAATAAATATTGTGAAAATGTCTATGCTACCTAAAGCTATCTACACATTTAATGCAATGCCTATCAAAATCCCATCCAACTTTTTCAAAGAAATGGAACAAATAATCCTAAAATTTATATGGAACCAGAAAAGACCTCGAATAGCCAAAGGAATATTGAAAGAAAGTCAAAGTTGGTGGCATCACAATTCCAGACTTCAAGCTCTACTACAAAGCTGTCATCATCAAGACAGTATGGTACTGGCACAAAAATAGACACATAGATCAATGGAACAGAATAGAGAGCCCAGAAATAGACCCTCAACTCTATGGTCAACTAATCTTCGACAAAGCAGGAAAGAATATCCAATGGAAAAAAGACAGCCTCTTCAACAAATGGTGTTGGGAAAATTGGACAGGCACGTGCAGAAGAATGAAATTGGACCATTTCCTTACACCACACACGAAAATAGACTCAAAATGGATGAAGGACCTCAACGTGAGAAAGGAATCCATCAAAATCCTTGAGGAGAACACAGGCAGCAACCTCTTCGACCTCAGCCGCAGCAACTTCTTCCTAGGAACAACGCCAAAGGCAAGGGAAGCAAGGGAAAAAATGAACTATTGGGACTTCATCAAGATC